>JAQGBI010000387.1:0-17309 GCA_034698325.1 Sminthurinus elegans | reverse complement strand
CATCGTCTTCGTCGTATGTATATATAATAAGAATGGATGGGACATTGAACTCAAAAGCATTGTAAAAAGGAATGGAGAATTAGAATTAGAATTGGAAAATGACATGGCATATACAATGCACAGAGCTCAGTACTCACAAGTCAGTACGCACTTAGAAAAAACGCAAGACATGGAGAGACATAGTTGTGGCTGTACATTGTATATATCCTCAGTTCTCATGACAGAAAAAAATCTTTAAAATCACACACACAGTCTCAACGTTCCCAATCCATAGCCAAATCCAAATCCAAATCACAATCCAACTTCAACCAACTCCAAGTTCAAATAGAATCCAAATCCAAAATCCGAATCCAAGTTGGTTTGAGATATATTGCATTCATTTAGGACAATAGATTACACACACCATATTTTCCATCATTGTTGTTGTTCTTCTGTCACGTCCGCTCTCGCCATCTTTTCTCAAATTGAAATTCAAACTCAAGTTCTCAAAACACATTTTCCCTTTTGGTTTTGACATTTCTCCTCAAATTTATTTCGACTCAAATGTGGAACTTTTAACGATTTTTTACGATGCCCATATCCATATTGTACACTCTCGAGAGGAGAGTCAAAGAGCTAGTGAACATTGTACACTGTACATAATACACACACACAGAGAAAGGAAAAAAAATTCCAGCAAGAATCCATTTACCATATAGGATCATAATACATCCAAATCCAAATGTACTTTTTCTATGTGCAACAATAAGCTTGAATTTTGTTTCTTTTTTTTTTCGAGTGAACTTGTCTTTTGGTGTCTTTATTGTTGCATCATTTGCATGCCTAAAGACATCACATCATGAGCTACACGATGTAAAAAATAATGATGGTGGTATAAAACATTGAGTCAACTAATAAAGGTGTACTTTACATGCAGAATCGTAGAGCCATGTATAAAAGTATAAAAGTAAGGTAATATATAAAATGCATAGTATGCAGAATACTACACTATATACTGTACAGTGAACAATAAAATGGAAGAAAGAAAAGGGTTTTGGTGAAAAAACCCTCATTGTGGTGCTCGTCAGCTTAAACTCAAACTCATATCCCATCATATCATGGAATTCTTCTCTACATTTAAAATTCTACACTCACAACACAAGACAGTTTTGTACAGATAAACTCTGAGAGACCAGAGAGAATCAGATTCAGATTCAAATTCAAATTCACGGCTACCATAATATACCATAGCATAGCAAACAGAGCTAAACCGAGAGGAAGATTTTGCATACAAAATACAATGCAATGGTATAAAATGCAAGACAGAAAAGAATGGAATGGAATAGTGTAGAGTCTAGAGTGTAGAGTGTAGAGCCAAGCAAACCATAAAGCGTTTGCCTTTTATGTTTGCATGACGATGACGATGAGGAGGACGATGAAAGGAACACCAACGCAGCATCCAAAGTGCATGCAAGTAAGATACATGCACACATTTACTCAAGTAGTAGTATTACATAAGAAGCTTGTCTGTGTTCGTCTTTATCCTGCATTCTGTATTCTGTGGATATTAGTACCTGTCCACGTACTTTTTCTCGGCGTGTATTATTACTATTACTATTATTATTATTATTATGTTCGTATACATGTATGTATTGTAGATGCATGAAACTTTTTTCCTTGAGACTCTTTGTGAGATCCTTATGAGTCTTTCCTGTTCTTTATTTCCTTTCTTTTTTTTTCTTTCTTTATTCAAAATTCTTGAGAGTATCTCCGTTCTCTCCCTTCTCCATCCTCTATACTTGTACATTCTACATGTATTATATATTGCCAACTTTTTTTACCCCTCTGTTTTCAGTGTTCAGACTATAGACTTGAGACTTGAGATTTGAGGCTTCATGCTCGACAATTCCTTTCCTTTTGTTTCATTTTTCCCAACTCAAAACTCCAAGCTGAGCTCCAAGCTCAAAACTCCAAGCTTAAAACTCAAAGCTTGAAACTCAAAGCTCAAAACCTCAACAAGGTAGACTCATTTTATATAAATTTGTCGTTAGACACTAGGCCCTAGACTTAAACACTACATGTAAACTTATAAGGAGACACGGACATGCATATTTGTACACACATTTGTTGCTATTATTCTACGAGGTTTTTTATCATAATAAACATGGCACGAAGAGCGACGGGAGCAGTTTTGTTGCACGTAATTTTTTCTCTTGTAATTATATTAAAATACGCTATCGTCTATAGTTTAGAGCGTGTAAGCTCATAACATGTACTTTGCATACTATATACTATACACATTAAATAAGATTATATAATGATACAATGAACAGAGCAACTCACAGAAACATTGCATAATAATAATGCAGAAAATACAAAGTACAAAGTACGTGAAGTTGTTATTATTATTGTCATCATTATTGTTAGATTTCAAGTCATTGTCATCGTCATCACTCTCGATTCTCTTTTCTCTTGTTGTCAAATTTTCTTTTCTTTACTTTACTTTCCGCTTTTATGTAGTCAAGTATAAACTCTAATTCTGATTCTGATGATGAATAGAAAAGATTGTCTCTGTGTGCTCAGGAAAAATTGGATGGCTGTTGGATGGAAATTAATTATAAATGATAATAAATAAATTGAAGATTGGACAATGTAAAAATTCGTTGACCGTTCTTAGTTTCTTATTCCTGTTGTTGCTGTTATGGCTGTGGGTTGACAAAGAAAGTTGAAGACTTTGAACTTGTTGAATAAGAAAAAAAATTGCAGTTGGATTCAAAAATTCAATGTCAAAGTCAAAGTCAAACTCAAAGATTGTTTGGTGCTTACGATGTAGTTTTTTGTTCTTGACATGAGTTTAGATAATGCGGCTTTGCGTACTTAAAAAAAAGTTAAAAATGAGGGGGAAAATCATAGTTATGCATCACAATAATGTTAAAATTGTGGCTTCCACATTCTGTGTGATTATCCAATTTAGAATCTAGAATCTGGGATCTCTATAGCTACTTAATTGAATTTAAGTGTACAAAAAAGACAAGCATTGATCCTCTCCTCTTTCGTCTTTCGTCTTATAACAACAATGAACAATGATGATGGTAATAAATGATATGAGCAGATGAGCAAACCATAATCCACAGAATTATATGGTAAGGAGTAAGAAGATCCCTATAAAAAATGTCACTAGTAGCAAAAGTAACTGGTAACTGGAGAATGGAGGAGGCTGATGAAGGGGAAATTCCTTAGAAACTTGATACTCAAGTTCTTTGACTTATCTATTTGAGTTGCATTGGCAGATGGCAAATACCATTGCATTTTTGCATTTTAGGAAGGTTTTTTTTTTCAAAGTGAGGGAAAAAGAAAAAGTAGAAAAATGCAGGCGGTGAGACGATGAAATGTCCTGTCTATTATTTTGCTGTAGATCTTTAATTTATAATTTAAACTTTTTGTGCTTGCACATTATTTAGCATTATTATTATTATTGTTACTTGAGAATCTCAAATCTCAAGACAATCCAACTAAAATCTAAAATCTGAGCGTAGCATTATTGCCTCTCATTGTTCACCAGATTAAAAGAGAAAAGGAAAATGAAAAGGGAAAAATAAAGATGGGATGGGACGTTCACTCGCCGATTCTTTATAGGAAAGAATCAACAGGAACAACAAAACAACAGCAGCCTCATCATTATCATTATCATCATTATTATCATCATGAGAAAGCAAGCAAGTAATTTAATTTATGTTTATACTCTCGCCACAATACAGAATACCAGTGAAAGACTGGATAATCTGCATATTTTTCATATCAGTATGGATCTCGGTGATGAATCTTTGTGAGATCTTGGCCAATTGTTTAATAGTAGTAGCATTACTGCTTTTCCTCTCATTCCTCATTCCTCATTCTTTGCTTCCTTGCACTGCGTTGGCTGCACACTGTACATTGTACATTGTACATGCATGCTGCAGAAAAATGAAACTTGAATTGTTGAATCTGACTACACGAAACTCACCAGCATCTTTTTATATGTGTACATATATGCACTACAGAAGAATTTACTAAATCTTGAACAACTTGGATTTTTGAACATGACATAATTCACCGTCTACAACAATTTACAATTTACACACACAACATTCAAAATGACGGATTCACCAGCAACCAGCAATAATTCCGTAATTCACTAATAATTCAGTCATTTGTATACGATGAGCTGGTGCGTTTAGCCGTAGTTGCTGTTTTGTTTTTCAACTACCGATTCAACGACTTTTCTACTGTGTATACAGTATTAAACATGTAGTACATTAAATGTACAATCCGCCAGGGATAAAAACTGAGGATTGCATCCTCAGTAATATTCACCTCTTTTTTCTGCACATTTGTACAGATACAACTGTGCAGTGTACAATGCACGGTGTTACATCTTTAATATTTAATATAACATACCAAATAGTGTGTCTAGGGTCTAGAGTGTAGATTATACACACACATTAACATCAGTACAAGTACAATTATTATTATTACACTATTTATTATACAACCACTTTGTTTTGTTGTACATTGTACATCTTATATTGTATAATATTCCTATTGTATATGGTGCGTACTTCAACCGTCTTTTATTCAAAGCGGAGCAAACTTGTACAAAATATATAATAGCCAATGAAATGAAATAAAATGAAATGAAATGGTCAATGGTAACATTTCACGTTTCAAGTTAAACATTAACGTTTAAACTACTCATACCAAAAGAAAGAATTTTAAATCGTATTAAACTTCACCTTTTTACTGGTACTTACTGTAATTGTAGTCGTAATAAATAGATAGACAGAGGTAAAAAAACGATGGTTGAATAGGATGATGTTATGTTATGTTGTTGATGATGGTGTCTTTTGTATTTTATATGAATACGTAACATCCTTTGAGTACATGAGTACAAAGTACAAACCGCAAATTTGCAGTTCACAGTACAACAAAATATATAATATCATGTTGTGTACCATAAAATATCATATGAAAGGAAATAAAATAAATGTATCTATGAATTCAAAACATGTTTAATGTTCAATGTTCATTTTGTGAATCGTGAACTGTGTGGGTATATTTATGATATTTGTGTGCATGTAATGTGTGTAAGATGATGATTCTGTAATATCTAATATTTAATATCCGCAAACTAATCCGTAAATATCAAAGGATAGAAATTAACTCAAGGAAAACTAGCTAGCTAATGTTTGCAAAATATACCGTACTCTACCGATATAATATTCTGTATTCTGTATTATTAAACACATGGTATTAAATCTACGGAGTACGGAGAAAAAAAACCGTAGCACTAAGTCATAAGTCATACTTTATTCTTTATTCATTCTCCCTTCTATTCTGCCCTTAATACTTAATACTTAATACACACTTGGTTTGGTTTGGTTTGGTTTCTTCTCATAACACATGGGTAATAATGTTGTGTGTGGTGGTTGGTGGTGTGTGGTAAATGTTCTTGTTGTTTTTATTGTTACAGGATATTTGTTGCAATATTCCCGTAACACGAAATCCAACTTCAACTCAAAGAAGACGAAGAGGAGCATGGGATGAATGACTAATAGAGAAACAAGTACAAGTACAGGATATGTACAGAATATTTACAGATTATTTGTTACATGTTTTTTCTGTTTTGTATTTCATCTTGTGTACTCCACTTGTTTTCATGTGGTTGGATCATTCCTATTATTATTACTATCATTATTATTTTTATTATTATTTGTACTACAAGTAGACAAAACTGATATAATAATTATCACAAGATCATACGTATAAGAAGGAGACGTAGATCTATAAAGATGAAGAAGGAGAAGAGAAGAATCCGCAATTGTGGTCTGAATATCACTGTCATCGATCACCGTTAAGGAGAAAACCACAAAGACTCAAGACTCTAGACTCGAGACAGTTGCATCTCAAATCTCAAATATTATTTATTTTTTTATTTTACCTAAATAATATCTAGAATCTACATTGTGTTTCCAAGTGGGGATCTATTGCAGAATCCAACTGTATTTTTTTATACTGTATTATATAATAAAATAATAATTCCGGAACGTCGAAAAGTAGGAGCTCATGCATGACATGACCATGACATACCCACAGCTCACACACACACACAGCACAGCACAGTCATCATCATTATTATGTCATTTGTAAGAAAAATAAAGAAGAAAAAATCCTCTATATTTTACTCAATTTGGATTTGGACTGTATCAAAACTTTTGTATTACAAGTGGGTGAAATTCCAAATTCCACATTTTAAATTTCAAAGACAAATATCTGCGGATAGTCGAGTATCAAGTCAAGAATCATCATCTACGCATGTACTTTTGCGGTGTTGAATAAACGTTATGAGAAAGAAAGCTCAAAGGCAATGGGAATGGCAAATGACAAAAACAGTAAAAATATCAAGTATAAAATGTACAAGATAAATAATCTAACTCGTTAATGACACAAGTTTTTCTGTATGTGTATCTAGTATCTAGTATACAGTTGAATTAAAGTAAATTTTATATCTGTGGCTTCTTCATCATCAAGATGAGAATGAAGGATGAAAGATGAAGAGTTTTGTGGTCTATTCTTCATTTTAAATGTAGAAATGTAGAAATCTCTATAGACTTGCTTTGAAAGTCAAATGCAGAAAACGGGCTGCTGAATACTTGATCATTAGAATCACAAACACAATCACAATCAAAGTGGTGGTGAATGGTTTGCAAATAACGGCCTTTACCGCCTCTGCTTTTTATTTTATTTCTCTCTCTCTCCCAGTTCTTCTGTTTGGTTTTCCGCTTTAATTTTTAATCATAACTTGGATAATCATATCGTTGAAAATCCAAATTCTGGGTTTTGGAACTTTGATGGTTAAACTAATCCGAATCCAAAGACACAGGCTGTGCCAATAGCAGTTGTTGTACATTGTAAACTGTAGACTTTAGCCAGTACAAAAGAAGAAGTTGTACATTTATATTATACATTTTATATACAATATAATGGTGATAATAATAAGCATACAAACGGCAATAAGAAAGGACCAGATTCCATAGATTCATTTCAATGTGAATAAAGTTGAGCACAGTTGAGAGGAATAAACGACTAGACGATAGAATATAGACGATGAAGATGAAAATGAAAAAAAAAACTGGAAATGAAACTAGAACTATTCCCAAATTTATTACAATGTTCAAGCCATTCATTAGTGTTTAAGTGTCCATTTAATTTCTTGGGTTGGCACATACACCATACAACAGAATACAGAATAAAAAAACAGCAGTGGCACATTGGAATTTTTCTTTCTTTCTTTCCATGAGACGCTCACGTTGACTCTCATTGTGACTGAAACTGAATCCTACATTTTTCCACACATAAAATGGTGTATCAGTCTAATATACTTTTGTATGCAAGTATCATGTACAAATACATTTATAATAATTTATTATACTATATTACAAGTTTAAAACATACACAGTATACAGCACCCAGTCTGAAAGTAGTAAATAATAATGGAAAAAGGAAGACATAGACAATATGAAATGATATACTATGATATTAGTCTCTTGTTTTTCTTTTTCTTCTTCATTTCTTCACGCAGGATTACATTAATGTCTATTAAATATAGACTTGGCTCCTTCTCTTTTATCTATAGAGCAACTTAATATCTGTATTTTGTATCACAAGATATGCGCTACTCTTCCCTTTTTCTTTCCTTCTCCTTTCTATCTTATCTCTATCCTCTCTCAATGCATACTGTAGAGTACAACAGAAGACGCAAGCGGACGAGAAAGAGACGGGAAAAGTATTCTTTCTTGAAACAAGAAAGAAAAGGAAAGAAAGAAAATTTAATTCGATACAAATTTCTTATCCGTTGTGCTCCCAAATAATACCACTACTAATAATATAATAAAATGGTTTGTAGAATCATGGAACTGAAAATACAAAGACAGAGACAGAATGTGTAATGTCTAATGTATACATACAGCATAATTGTGTTTAATAACTGGAGAGAGCGCGAGAGAAAACAAGAAAAAAAAAGAAAAGAGTATACAGAATACAGAGTTCCCTTCCATTAGAATTAGGAGTAAAAACTAAAACAAAAACAACAAGATACATGAGCAAGATAACCATTTCATATACACTTTTCATTCTCATTTCCTGCCCCTCAGTGGGGGTACTTTTGAATTGAGAATGTGGAATGAAAATGAAATAATATAAAGTAAAATAAGTTAGTAGAGCAAGTATCTATCTTTCTATCTGTCTATCTATTTGTGTTTGTTCTCCCTTCCCCATCAAAATTATTAGCCTCTGATTCATTCATTCCAATATTATTATTTTTTATATTATACTTTACTACACTTTTCCATATCCTCGGATATTTGTTTTATTTTTAAAACTAACCAAACTAAAACTAAAAATTCCTCTATCCTTCATTTCATCTACCAACTAAATGTACAAAGTACAAACTTTGGTTCTAATACGACTCAAAATGATAATGATAATGATAAAATTTTTTCCAACTTTATTTATTTTATTATAAGGGGAAAAGTTGAGGCTCTCACACCCACACACAAATACAGTAGATGTGGCGTATTATTATTAAATCCAAATAGATATTCAGACTAGATATTTCATCTTTCCACAAATGAATACCAATTTGTATGGAAAATATATTTATCCATTTAATAATAGACAAACACTAGCCATGCGGAGGAAACCAAGGAAAAGAAAGTGGATAAGACGATAAAACAAACACCGAAAGGAACCTGGAATACTTCTAGTCCAAATAAAAGTGTGTGCATGTAGAATGTAGATTGTGGATGTATAAGCAGTAATCAGCAATCAGACTACTTTTCTTTTTTCCTTTTGGTATGTTTGTGCGTGGGGCGTTGGAATTATTATATAAAATAGTTTCAAGTCTCAAGTGTGGAAAGAAAACAAAGCTAAACTCTTGGGTAATAATAGGAAGCTCTGACATAAACTTGAGAATTATGTCGTTAGCCATGTTACAAAGTACACAGTACAAAGTAAAGTATTAAGAATAAAAAAAGAGTACAGAGAACATACCCACATTCTTTGAGTTTTTATTATCTAAAATGATAATGGCGAATACCAACAACCAACATTTGTACTTATTGTTGAAAACTCAACACTAAACTTTGAATTTTAAACTGGGATAACCTGGAACTTGCCCTGTCTTCGTCTCGTTAGATCTCACGTGCACCTTTTTGTTCATCATTTACCATTTAGTATTTAGTCAAAGCTTGAGTATACGTTTTGTTCATTTGTCTTCAAAGTTTGCATGCAGATATGTCTCTGGCTCTCTTGTTTAAATTCATGGTTGAGCATCGTGATACTCCATGCGCCATACTCCATACTTCTTGCTCATGTCCATGTTTCCATGTTTCCATGTTTCCAAGTGTACATGAGTAGAATACAAATAATAATGATGGTCTAATAGCAAAAATGGTAGTTAGTATTTATAGTTATCATAATACTTATCCTATTAAATCTCTTTCCGTTCCTTTCATCTTGTCTCTTGTACCTTTTGTATAGTAAAGTGCTCTGGTGTAAGATAATACAATAATATGGTAATATCTTGTAGTCTGTAGTCATTTGACACGAATCCTCTTTGGTTTGCTTTTTCAAACATACAAGAACAAATACCAGCACAAATACAAATACAATTGTACAAAAGGAGTGGATAGTGGTGGAGATAAAATAAATACCATAGAATACCATACAATATAATATGGATGAGAGGTATAACTAAGCTAACTACTACCTATTAGCCATCCACTTTTTTCTCTTTACTTGTGTACAGTTGACGACACAAAAAACCCGCCCAGAGGTCAAATATTTGCACGCAAGAGCCGAGAAAAATCTTTTTTTCTTCTTCTTCTTTCTATATGTACAGAGCAAAAGCTAACAGTCATTTGTAGTAGATATAAGTGAGGTCTAGTGTTATGCTGCATTTTTTCCCATTACAAAAGTATACCCATAAGAACAAGGACTGTATTTGGTTTAGTTTGGTTTATTCCCCTCGATAGATCTCCCATATCTCAATATAATATAAGAGATCCTTATCCTGTATATCATTTCTTGGTTTGTAAATAAATTCATTTTTTCTCCTTTTATTTTCCTATTAAGACAGCTATACCAAATACCAAGTACCAAGACAAGTTATAATATCCATTTTTTACACGAGATATTATTTCCTGTGGTTCAAATGACTGCATATAAGTATCAGTATCGGTAAACGGTATAGATGATAGATGCTAAATGTACATAATCAGAGGGTATATGAAGACAAGACGACTAGAGCATTGAGAGAGAGGGAAAGAAAGAGAACTGCCGTGCGAGAAGGTAAAAGTAAATACTAAATAGGTTTTGAAATATAAAATGCATCTGTTCCTTACACAGGAAAGGTTCGTCTGATGCATCTTACTCAAATACAAAATACAGCATAGATAATGCACACATATAAATGCACTGCAGCTCTGACTCTGATTCTGATTCAAAAAGAAGACGAAGGAAGCATGTTTTGTTTGACTTATTCCAAATCGGAATGGAAAGAACAAAACTACAATATAAATTCTTCAACTCTTTCCAATCCAAGGATAAGTCAATCCAGCAATTCACATAAAGATAGGCTTCCCTTATTTTTCTTCACCTCAGCTCATGCCAGCTCACAAACACAAACACAGTACAGCCCACGCACCTCCACAAACTTTGTTATGTACAATCTACACCACACACACATATCATCATAATCCACAGACAAAAAAAAATATGTAATAAGCAAAAGAGTGTCTATTATGATGTAGACGAACCAAACCAGAAGACAATCATAATAGACATGAGCATGAAACCCCCCGTTCTCGTAGCAGAACATGAAATAAATGTATCATATGTCTGGCATGATATTATTTTGTTGTTGTTGCATGCACAAGATTTGACTTCACTACACGCTAAAACAGTTTGACACGGACTGTGTAAAAAAAATCAAGAGAGGAGTGAGAGAAAGAAATGAAGTCATTTTCAACTAGAAAAGACTCTTTTCCGTTCTTTATGCCCTCCTTAATGAGACTTGGGGCTGTACTCTATATTTTACTGGATGTGTTGTATTATTTTCCACAAAATACGTTGAATATACAAGAGAGAGACGGATATCTACTGTCTACTGCCTACAATCTACAATCTACATGACAGGATATTTCATATCGATCAAGATTCTAGACTAATATAGAAAATTTTAATTTGTTCAGACTCTAGTCCCTACAGTCTACATAATACATGCTATTTTAGCTATATGTAGATACGCTCTGCTCTACGGAGACACTGGCAGTTGCACAGTATACATTATACAGATATCTGTATCATGTATCTTGTACCTTGTATGTGCCAAACTTGCAGTTGCTCAGAGTTGGACAAAGGAAAAGGTGGGTATAATAGTTTATGTGGAGTCATAAATTAATAGATCATGAACAACTAGAACTAGAACGTCTTACCTACCTATGTGTACACATTACACTCATTCACACACATGGACTCCAGACTATTAATTTTGACATTTTCCCTCCTTCTTGAAAACAAACCAAACTAAACCAATTGGCGAACCATTAAATAAATCCTGCTATGCTGCAGACAGTAGATTGGTAGATGTACTCTACTCATGAGCAAAATCCAAAATCCAAAATATAAAACTCTAGTACATAGTACAAAGAACTGCAAGAGTATTTCAACGGAGAGCCTGCTCATTCTTGAACACTCATTACACATTTCACATTTTGTTATACACTCAAAAACAGAGATTAAGAGAGAGATTAATAATTAAGAGCACATAATACATAGTGAAAATCAACACGAGCAATATTACTCCCTTTCTCTTACGATGAATATGACGGTACTCCTCATTGCACACTCCACACAGTCGTAAATTCTAACGAATTTATACCTTAGGTTTTTTCCTTAGTTTCCTATTGAGAATAAAGACAAGTCATTTGTCCATTTTACTGTATTTTATGTCTTATTCATTTTCACAAATTTTTACTATACTCAATACTCAGCGAACAAATAAGAAATAAGAAATAATAAAGCAGAAAGCAGGAACAACGTCATCATTAGTCAACAAAGAAAAGGAGAAAGAAGGCAAGAAAAAAATATCTAGGACAAAAATCAGAATAATAACAAATACTACAATACAAATACAAATAAGAATACGAATGGAGATAATCGACGTGTTAAATGTTGGATTTCATTCATATAAAAGTATTGATGAAAAAAAAAAGTTTATGGATTTTTTTGTCACTTAACCTTAGATTTACAGGTCAATTTTCATCCCATTAAAATTAACACGTAAATCTCACATCCACTTCATCATCAGCAGCATGATCATAATCAATCTGTTCAACTTTCATCATTATTTATTTTATACTTCTTTGTACTAATAATCCATTGAAAAAAGTACATAGACGTGCAATTAAATGCAGCTTCATTGACTGATACTGATTTTTGATGCACTTTCCAAACAAAATAGGATCAAACTCCTGTATATAATATGTACAATGAACAATGTATATGGTCAATATTGGATGTTCAGCTGGCATAGCTTGAAAACAAATCAAATAAAGTAAAGTGTATCTCTCCACATCACACAATAAGCATTTAGATGAGAAAGTGCCTCACAATATGATATTTATTTTGATAATATCACAAACCTCATCCAGATTAGATTCATCATTTATTTACTCTACATTCTACACTCTACAACCTGGGAGCAGCATTTCGGTTTGAGAGGGAAAGAAAAAGAAAGAGGATGGATATAGAAATTGGTAGAAATACTTAATCCGAGTATTAATAGCATCTACATACAAAATACAAAATACAAACGAAGGAATAAAAAGGAATATCATCACTAACATATGACATGATACCGAATGTGGAATTAGCTTGTAGCATACGCGTGTCTGTTAGAAGGAGGTAGAAGGCAGTAGGGAGTAGACAGTGCTGATTATACAGTGTATACAGTAAGCTCAGGTAAATACCCGGGAGATATCCAAAATCCAACATTCAAATTCAAATATAGGATCAGAAAGGGAAAAGGGCCCTACGCCTTCCTTGTATACTATCATTATTATCATCACTATTGTACACACCATATAACAAGTATTTAGAATCTAGAATCTAGAAATCTCCTACAACCTACAACACGCCTTTCGTTCAATGCCAGCCGAATCTGTTCACCGTTCACTGTTCAGCCTGGGGCAGAATATTATATATTTTATATTATCTATATTCCTATGTACCCATAACTTCCCCTCGCTTCCCAAGTTTATACATTTATACATACAATGGAAATAGACAAAGGTACACAACACAACACACGGAGTTTCTATTTGTGTTTGGAAAATTATTATTAAAATCCGAAATACAAACGGGAATACGTATGAGCTTTGAACTCGAATACGGATCCCAATTCAAATTCATGAAAATTTCATGCTACATTGTGGGTATGTATACTGTGTACTTTTTGTAGAGTATGTACCAACGATCTAGGATTGAAAATGAAAACTGGTAAACTGTAAATCATAATTGTGCTGATGATGCTGGTCAGCTTCAACAATACTGATGTTGAATATTCAAGGTATTCATATGGAACATTTTGACAGAATGTGTGTTGCATGTACATATTATATGTATTGAAATGTATGAAGATAATATTCAAGTAAGCAAGTCGAGCATAAATAATTTCCCTTTGAGATCCTCCTCTCTCACTACTTGTTTTTTTTCTACTACTATTTTTTTAACGTGAAACAATTTAAGATGTTCAATGTACAGTGTGCAATGTAGTCTTCAATATTCTTAGATACGAAAAAAGTAGAATGGCGGCTGTATTATAAAATTACGATAGATTAGGATATTATTGGAACGTAAATGGAGAAGGAGGGAGCAGAGACGAGGAGACCAGAGGAAGGAAGAATAAGCCCACAAGCTTCAAACTCGAGCCATATCATATACACAGAAAATAGAATACAGGCCAAATGGCTTCCATTCCAAATCCAAATCCAAAGATCAGTATTCATTTTTATCTTGGAAAAATTTGAACGGTCATATATTATTATTATCATAGATATATGCAAGTTATAAATGTACATGAGTGTATGTATTTTGATTAGTGATCAAATGATTTCCGTGAGGGATTTAACAATTATTATGCAGTGAGCATCGAGAATGGAGCATCGAGCCACCGGACTGGAACTAGCACTGAAACTGGAACTCAAGTTCAAAATAGAACTAAAGGATAAAAACCACCGATCCAGAAGCAGAAGCAACCGAGCAACACCATAATCCAAAGATATTGTTCATCACAGTACATGTATAAAATATATACATACTTCAGTGAAGAAAAGAGAATTTTCAATGTTCAATGTTGAACTGTATATGTAAACTTGCCGTTAGACAAGAAATTATTATATAAATTTGAATACTAGTAATTTCCATACATACATTATTTTTTTCCATGATAATTACTTGGTACTATTATTATACGCTAGAATCTTTCATATACTTTTTTCCAACGTATAATAATAATAATATGGAAGCTTTGAGCTATGATGAGTATTTTCACATCCCTTTAGAAAATCCATCTGGAGAAGGAAGAAGGAGAAAGCTTTGAAAAAGTGAATTTGAAACTCTTCCAACATCCAACAAACACGAAACACATTGCTGTTAAATTTCCTTTTCCTTTCATGAATATTTTTTATACGAGTTACTGGTAACTGGTAAATGGTGAATGGGTAGTTAATTCTTAATTCTGAATCCAAATCCGATTGAGATTCCAGATTCTAGATTCCATATTCTAGATAATTTCATCTCCACCTCTACTAATAATTCATGTTTAAAAGTCAGAAATAGCCCTTTTTGTTTTCAGTCGGTTATTGAAGAAGGAGGTTACCCATTATTTTCACTTAGGTGTACATTGTACAAAGTATATTATGAGGATGAGGATATTGTCCACATTTAACTTTTTTCCACTTTTCCTGCACAATGTACAAGACACGTGAGGATGAATTAACCTTCTCTTTATTATTACTTACTTATGTATATATTGTATTCATAGTGAACAGAAAGCTTCTGATGACTTTCCACAGTCATTTATCAATTTTCGGAAAATTTCTAATTCTGTTCTGGTTCTTGTGTGTCACAAACATCATCAACCATCATATTTTACAAATA
Source organism: Sminthurinus elegans (assembly GCA_034698325.1). Lineage (NCBI taxonomy): Eukaryota > Metazoa > Arthropoda > Collembola > Symphypleona > Katiannidae > Sminthurinus > Sminthurinus elegans. Next base: position 2,072 of record JAQGBI010000387.1, on the reverse strand, counting down.
TGAATGTGTCATTTTCTCATTTTGGACTAATTGTAGAATTTATTGACTTGTAATTTCCTCACCACACCACATCACATCACCATATGTCCCAAAACCATTACTTGAAAATTCAAAACAACAAGATTAGTCATCCGACTTTTGTTACTTGTTGTTGCTCGGTGCAAAATATTGTACAAAGAACAACCTTAAGTGCACTACCATAATGAATAATAATCAAACTATTATGAAGATTAAAGTAAAATTGTAGTTGTATAGTTTGAAATACATATTCTAGAATATTTTAGATCTAAAACTGCTATCTTCCAGACATAACTGTATGCAGTGTTCATAGTAGGTATTGGGGAGTAGGGAGGCAACTACTGACTACTGACAACTGGAAACTGGAAGCTTTTTAAAAAGCCCATTCCTCGATTCCTCAATTCCTCAAGGCCCAAGGCTGATTTCTGGATTCGGTGCACCATTAAAATTACTATTACTATGTATATCAGGATGAATACACAAAAAACCCAAGATTGTATGCGCCCAAGGATCAAGTACAATACAGTATGAGCCAGAGTTTTTTATTTGGTTGGATTTGATATGGTACGGAGTATGGATATGAATCTTGTGATACACGTACAATATGTACATTGTATATTTCAAAGGTTGAGCTTCTGAGTTGTTCCAAACCTCTAAAATTTTGATCTGACTGACCTGTCCGATGAAAATTATACTTAATCATAGATTACACTCACATATCAAAAAACCGCCTCGTCTTTTATTATTAGACATTTCATCTGTTGTTGTGCATGTGCATGTGCTCAGACACATACATATTATGTACATGCATTATAAATTTAGGATAATATCAGATCAGATCAAGTTTGAGCATGAGCATTGAGCATTGAGCGTATGTAGATATCAAATGCATATGCATGGGCACAGTTATTGTAAATGTTCTGGAGATTCAGGCGCTCTACACACAGCACACAATATACAACACACAACTCCTTCAACTCTTTCAACTGGAAAAACCCTCAAAAAAATAAGGAAAAGATTGTAGAGGAATAATCTAAAAGAAATAAACTTAAAAGGTACATGAGAAGAAGAACCGGAACATTGCTCATGGCTATGCTTCCAAAAACTCAAAGATTGAAAGTTGGAAGCTTCTAAAAAATTCCGAGAAAAAAAAATCACGTTACAATAACTAAATCAATGTACATGCTTACTCTATGCTACTAAAATTAAATCTAAAATCTAAATCTGAATCTGAGAAGACGGAGCGTGATATGTAAAAGATATTACGGGATGAAAATATGTAGATGAACTTGATATCCGATTTAATTTTACCCAGGTTCTTGATTCCTGATGATCAGAAATCAAAAATGTTTAAATATTTTCGGCATCCCATCATTAAATCACCAATGCATGTGCGTAAGCTCATATTGAAGATTCAAGATTTGATCGCATGCTGCATGTGATGTGATGTGTTTAAAAATAAAATAATTGTATGAGGATTGAAGACTCAAGATCACCTCATTTTATTCAAATTGAATTTGGAAGTTTGACTGCGCACCAAAATAATAATAATTACTACTGTTTATTTATTGTGTATGTAGTTCAACGTCCAATGTTGAAGCCTCATGGCTCATGGCGAGAGGTAACAGAAACAAATACAGTATTTTTGAAGGTTCATTTTTTTACTACTATAAATGAATAGTTTTTGATGAACTGTTTCATTTCATTTGTACAACAGCTCCCAAGTCAGAACACCAAACGAGGGTGACAATGAAGAAGTTTTCAAACAAACTATTAATGTAAAGTGTCAAAAATTCCTTTTGTTCTCTCAAGTTTCAAGTGAAGGTACATACTTCACACTACACACACTAGACTTTATATATACTGCCTAAAAAACCACATGCCCTTTCTAATTGTCATCCGTCATCCGTACCTGAGGGCTTGCTTGCTTGCTTTACTTGGCTCTGGCTGTGCACTAATTACTAATTACTCATGTCGCAGTGGAATCGTTCCTCACTCGCTCGCTCGCTATATAGCCTGCTCCCTGCTATTTGCTACCTGTAAGCAGTATGTAT
>JAQGBI010000386.1:0-17339 GCA_034698325.1 Sminthurinus elegans | reverse complement strand
GCGAAAACGCTTTCTACGTTTTTATCATGTTTGCTTTATTTTGATAAAAATTAGTTAAATTGGTTATTATATATTATCATCATTATTGTATGTTTGATGACTTTTATACTTCATATAAGTTTCATAAATAATTTAAAAATGTTTTGTGCCTTAGTTCAGTAATAAGAGGTTATAAATATCCTTATCAAATTAATAAGATTCATGATTCATCCATTCCGTCTCTGTTTCATATAAGTTAACTTATCTAAATTCTATAATAATGTCAATGGATTTCGGGCGATTATACATGAGATTGTATTAACTACTCTACTCACTCCTTATACCAAAAAAAAAGAAAAAGGTATTACGTATTACGGGTTCACTACCAAGTAAGCAAGATCTGTTACTTGTAAGAATAGCTGAGAAGTACGAAAACGTCAGCCTGAGATTCTTTGTATACAATGCCGTTTAAATACAATAAGACGTCAAACTTGGATTAAATTTAAATTAGAGAACCGAAAATTCATACGACAGCAAATTTTTTAAAGGTTTATTAATTCATGTGTTGCACTCATCAATTTTTATGTTGTGTCAATTCGAATAGTACGAAGTTTATATTTATCAGCCAAAATGCATGCAGCCTCATTGCTTCCACCACAATACTTTGAAGAAGAAAATACAGTCAATAGTTTACCTCCTAATTGAACCTAAAAAAGACCAAATTTCATTATTGTAAAAACTTGCCGTTGTATAGCTTGTTATTATTAGCTATTTTTGAAAATTTCAAGGGAACTTTAAACTTACTTTAAATCCAGCTTGCTGAACTTCGTGTGCACGAATAACGTGGGATAATTTGTTTCGAGTAAGAAAAGAATTTAGAGCATCCTCACTAAAGACGTGTGCTGTCCCTCGACGGGCATTAGCTCCAAAACCATCTTTATTTGTAATTTTTGACCGTTGGTCTGGTGGAATTTGCATATCGATATGAAGGGGGTCACTCCACATCAACTCCCAAGCTTATTTAGAATTAGAAATTAAGACCATGTAAAACGAACATATACTTTATGAGTTCAAACATGAAAATGTCTACAGTTTTTTTGTTTTATGATTAAGTACGGTTAATGTAATTTACCTAATTGCGACTGCGCTTCTGGATTTGGGAGTGGACACTGAATTATATTAATAGTTTTTAACATTCCATTGCCAATCCTTGAAAGTACAAAAGGAACACAGACGAAATCATAAACATTGTTTAAACATTCTAGTTTTAATAATTAGACTTTTAATATTTTGGCTGTATTAGTTTACCATGGAGGGGGAATTCCACCATGAGCACAGAAAACTCTAAAAAAATGCGATAGTTAAATTATACAACTTGAAAATTACAAATCATGATGTCATTTACCATTTATTAAAAAACGTAAATACTGAAGATAAAAGTTTTTTGGTTTGTTTTACTTTTTATCAATGACTGCTGCTAATGGCATTGTATCAAAAGTCTGAAAATAAAGGAAAAATAAATAGAATTTTGGCACTATACATACTTAAGAGGTCGTTGACTTTGAGGAATAATAATTGAACATATTATGCAATGCAGGAAATATAGAAATACCTGATTAATCGCTTCCCAAACTTGAATACCAACTTTATCGCCAAATTTTGAGATACATTCACTGAAAATAATTAAGGATAAAGAAAATATCAATATACGTAATGAATTCAGCAATACAACAGCAACAAGCTGTATAAAGAATTGTACATTGTACATGTATAATCCCACAAACATCATGAAAACAAATAATAACTGTATAATTTACCCGTAAAATGTGAACATTTGTTGAACATCACGAATCTCATGATTCCCTCTAAGTAAATTGAATTTGAGAGGAGCTAATATTTTTTGTGCAAAGAGATAAGAAACAACTTCAACTCCGTAACTCCCCCGATCCACATAATCACCCAAAAATAAAAAGGCAGCCGGGGTCAGTATAGGTCCAAGACGCCAAAGGGCTTTTTCAAAGCAGATCAGATCCGGAAAATTGCCGTGAATATCACCTAAATTTATTATATTTAAGATTTACAATGAATTATTAATTAAATGGTTGTAATATACATTTAAATGAAAATCATTCTCCCTCTATAAGTATTCAATATGAAATATAACCAAAGGTACTAATATTTATAAATAAAATTGAACCATTAAGTTTCAAAATATTATGCTATTTTTTATTCTTAAAAAAATACCGAGGATATAGACAGGAGCTGAGAGTTCAATAAGACGAGGTTCACTCATCATTATTTCTTTAGCTTGATTACATAATCCAATTATGCATTTTGCCAAGGAGTTTCGATCTACTTCACCCCAGTCAAAATTTTGCTTAGCAACATACCCCCCTTTGTTATCTCTTGGAATCATTCTTTCAAAGTATCTTAATCCATTAAGCATTTCATTGGGCTACAAATACACAGGAAATAAACGAAGTAATTAAAATTGTGGAAAATGATTAGAAGATTAAATACTAACTATGACCAATAATTATCAATATTCAGTATTATTTGTGACTACGAGGTGAATAATTAATAATGGTTTAATTTTTCAAGTACCTGACTCTCTTGATTAAATCGATCAAAACTTTGGATTCGGTTTGCTTGATTTGTACCTTGACCTTGGCCGATTAGCAAACGAGGATTTGGGCCTTGACTAAACATACCTGAGTATTTTCAGGATAAAAAAGGTAAAACTTAACATTGAAATCGATATCAATCAGATATTTCTTAGTTTCGGCATGTGCCACGCTAAGCTTTTCTTTCTCTTGTAGAAAGTAGCAATTATATAATAGCTTAATAATAGTTACGATAAAAAAGTATATATACCTGAGTGTTCTATGTCCCACAATGAATGAATGTCTAAAATTGTGCCAGATTTTCGAACTCGTACACTATGGGTAGCGATATCATACGTATTGAATTCAGTATTACCAAAAGTATCTAGGAAAAATATACATATCTTTATTTCAATAAAATCGTTCAGTAAATAATGAATAAACAATGTGTAAAACTATTAAGCATAACACTATAGAACTAAATACATGAGGACGTACTGATATTTTCTTCTCCAGTGAATGCCATATTTTCAACAGCACTACGAGACCGTTTTACATTGGCAAGAGGAATGGATTCACCAGTTTGTTTTCCTTTTAAATATGACACTACGGAGACTGGTGACCTAAGCAAATGTGATGTACCACGGAATTTTAATTGACCAACGGCGGATAGAAATTCAGCTAATGGTAAACTTGAATTATTTGATTGGCCAAACATTTTAGTACTGCCTGAAATATACAGAGAAAAAGAAAAATCAACAAAATTAATCTACAAAATTGAACTCTGTATAAGTATACTATAAATGCGGGTGCAAATTATTTTTCATTTTTAATATACAGAAATCAGAAATACAAAGTTTTTCTCTGTCATCAGTAAGCATACATAGGATATATAGTCATATGCTTACGTTCCGTTTCAAGATCAAGAGAATGATTATCTTCTACAAGTCCTCGCACTTTTCTAATATCCGAAATCATTGCTCGAAATTCTTGAAAATTTAATTTCCCATCATCATCTTGATCATAAAATCGAAAAATATAACGACATCTGCATTCTGCAGGTGGTCCACCGTGTTGAGTGTTGGGTTCTGTCGCAGCAAGTCTTTCAGAAACAAAGAAAGAAAACAAGCATATTGAGCTTAAAATGACTGAACGTGTATATTCTGTAAGTAAAATATAAAGAAATCACAACTTTAATGTTAAAATTTAAAATGTAAAAAGGCACTTCAGTTTTACTTACCCGTATAAAAGATCACGGAAATCCAAGCCCATCTTTCCTTGAATATCAAATGCACTGAAAGAAAATATTTCATATGAATCTTTCAAACATAATGAGCATGGAAAAAAAACAAACAAAATATTACAATGAACACTAAAAACTGTAAAATTTTAAGATTTTATGTAGATTCAAATATTTCAAATGAATTTATTACCGAAACAAAGATGGTAATACCGAGGCTGTCCATCCAAGTTCTTTCATAAATTTTGAAAATGAAGTAAATCCAATGGTAGAAAAAGGTGATGCAAGATGCATAAATTCTAAATAAAGAAGTTCTTGTTCAGTTCTTTTTAATTGAGCTGCTTCAACAACAAGTTCAAATCCAGATTTCTTGGCTTTATTTTCAAGACCAAAAAAAACATTTTGAGCTGTTATTTCCAGTCCTTGAGCTAAAGGCATTCCAGGAGTTTCCAATTGTGAAATAATTTCAACAATATCAGGAGAAAATAATCTTCTTTCCGCATTCATTTGCATAACAACATTAGCTGCAGCCCATATTCCAGCAAACGCCTGTACATAAAACACAATTTATAAACTAAATGATAACTGAAAGCTGAAATGTTACACATTAAAAGAAATTATAATATAATTATTATATTATACTTACATTTAGGACAGCCTGTTTTTGTTCTGGTTGAATAGTAACACAATGAACACCATGAAGGGAAAGTCGTTCATTCCCCGGTACATAATAACGATCTAACCGGACTAACCCATCTGATTTAAATGAATTTAATCCAACATTCCGGAAAAATTGAGTCACTGTAGGTCTCCATGATTCTTCTGGACCCACGGGTTGAACACCCAGAAGATTATACTCGGATGAAAGTGGGTCCAAAGTTAAAAAGTACCTATGTACATATCACATTTTAGTTTATTAAAACTGAATGATAAAAATTCAAATACATGTAATATTTTACATTTTACATATATTATATATTAAATATTTAAGTCTAACTCATCATAGAACATGTACATAAAAGTATATAATATACATTAAAATATAAAATATCATACTCTTTAGTGTCACCACTTGGACAGTGTAAAACAATCGATATATAGTCATGAATCACTTGTGAATCATCAGACAAATCCGTATTCCTTTTTTTACCACCAGTTCTGCTACGCGAATGACTTGCCACTGTTTTTGGTAAAGAATTAGATTTTCCTGTCCCCGAAGACGTACTTCTTGTCTCAGCAGTAGAGGACTTTCCTGGGTTCTACAAAAATTATACACAATAAACAAAAGATATGTTGGGTTTATTTATTGTCGTTTTAAAAAACATATAGTGCTAAATACAAGCAATATACAATATGATGATATTATCGATATATTATGTACTTACTACCATGATGTCCAGGTTGTTTACTTTTTATCCCAGTTACTCAAAAAGCTCACTTAAACTTATTTTGTCAACAAGATTTGGTACTAGTTTAATACAGAATAAACCAACTTTTGTGTGTGCATAATGTTTTTCTTCAAGACTCCAGTCTTTGATCTTGAATTAGAAAGCTGAAAATTGTGATTGGAGTTCATTTGCACTTCAAATTTTGTGTTCCTCAACTCAAGTTTGAAACCAATAAAATAATTGAAGTTAATTGCGAATTACAATTATAGTGACTAAAATTTAAAACACTAGTTAATTTTGATTCTTGATAATATTATATAATATTATATTACTGTACTGGCCAGAATTTAGAATTCGAACATTATGCAAAATGCGAAGGAGAAAGGTAATCTAATGTGTACAATACGAAGAATTTTTTTGGGTGAGACACTTTTTCACGTAATTCCTGGATTGTGGCTTCTGAATTCGGAATTATGAATTTTCACTGATTACTTTTTGTGGTGTATTTACTACGAATTTGTAATTTTTGTTTTTGTTTGAAAGTTGCTAAGGATGCAATAAATCTATTTCACACTCTATATACTTTCTGCATTCTGCATGTTGCATGTATATACGTAATAATATATAGATTTAAATGACAAATACGAGACAAAAAGGATGCGTAATAGAGGGTAGATTATTACCAATGTCTTTCAAGTTTCAGTATTCAATGCAGTGCTTCCACAAAAAAATGACTGTGTTTGTCGCTATATTATGGTTTACTGACCACGAAAATGGAGTTTCGGGAATCGGGAAATGAAACAAAGCCTCCACAATGTCACTGTCAAGGTAAAATAACATGTTTATTGATTGCTTGTCTCAAGTGTACTTACAAGCGTCTTTGTATAGAAATACCTTCATACAACATTCATGAATGTCTATATAGGTGTAAATTCGTAAGTGCACTGGAAACTAGTAGCACGCTTCATCGTTTCTTTTTTCTTTATATCTTATGACACTATACATAATGCATACCACACTAGCAGATTAACAGTTTTACAGAAATATATAATATTATAAAATGAATACATATAATATATAATAACTATATATACACTGGCAAGTAAAACGTAGTATATATAATATATAATAGTAGATTTTTTTATGACCAGTGAACTTGACTTAAAATACTTTTGGAAATTTATAGTCTAGACTGTAGACATAAAACATAAAAGTATAAAATAATATATTGTATGTATGATGTATAATATATAGATAAGTATGCACTTTAATAATGTTCTAATAATAATAACAAACACATGACGCTATCTAGAATCTAGAATCTAAAATCTATACAGGAACATATAAAATATAAAATACATTTAGGTACTTACATTATGTCATACGGTACGCAAAGTAAATCAAGTAAAAATAACATCACACCAAACATCTTAATTATTTTCAGTCTTACGTCTTACATGCCTAAACGTACATTACATGTATTACAAATTACGTGTATATAGTACATATATACATTATATTTAGGTACAAGTGTGTATCCTAAGTCCTAGCAAAATATAAAACAACTTATAACTTTATAATATACTTCTATTATGTCGAATTCATGCCTAATACTAACTCACATTGTATGAGTCATCTTTAAGACTATTTGCACTCTGTTTTGCCTTTGCATAACATCACTATAATTTACATAATATTATATTATTTACTAAACTACCATATTTGACTGCATACTACAAACCACATACCAAAAAGTTACAAGTATATATATTATACACAATTCATACCGATAAGTAAGTATCTTAGATAACAAAAAAAAAGCTTTATGTAGAGTACAATAAAAATTCGCTACATGCTATATAAGTATGTACAATAAAGATATGTAGGTAGTACAGGCATTTTTAGCATTTTAGTTTGACCGTTCGGGGATTATCATGGATAAAACTATGAACTATGCTATTAAAAATATTTTACCACTCAGATATATAGTTCATCTAATGGTAAAAGAAGTACGGTATGACTATGTAATATAGTCTATATATTCAATGCTCACCGTTACTGTATTACATATTATACATAATTCTACATTGTTACGCATATCCTTTCCATTTTACATATGATGAGCATAAAATAAGAAAAAATCTGTACTACATATTACACTATATAAACATACATTCAACCTAATGATTTTGTATCATTTGGAAATTAAAAAGTTCAAGCACAAACCGAGTACAAAATACTATCAAAATACACACATAGTTAATTGAAAAACACATTAACAAAAGACGGTATATATTAGACATAATCATTTAATTATTCGTAACTCGACTTATTTGAGCACAAAGCGAAGTCGCTTGCGTAATGGATCTTTTTCCGGAAGAGAAGCAATCCATTTTGAAAATCCACAAAGAAGTATACCACTCAACAATATCGTTGCCCCTACAATACTAAATATATCTGGCAAGATACCAAAAAATACCATCTGCCACAAGAATGCGAATAAAACATCCGTAGATTTTACAAGAGCCACTGGACCACAAGAATCGCATTTCAATGCAAAAATAAGAAACATTTGAGAACCACAACTTAACAATCCAGTTCCGACTGCCATTAAAATTTCATTTGTCTCTGTTGGGAATTTCATTTCTCCAAAAGACCAGGCCAAAATGGCACTTTCAACCGTTCCCCAAAATCCAAATCCAATAAGTGTAATAGAATGATGAATTTCTTTCAGATGTCGTATCATAACAATGGCTGCGGCCATAAAAACTGAACAACCAAATGCAAGTGCTGCCCCAATCTAAAACGTACACAAATAGAAAAACTTGCAATTTATGTACACACAATACACACATTGCACGTGATGCACAAATTGCACTGTAAAAAATGGAATTTATTCAACTAACTTACCAGTAATTTTGTATCAAACTCTTTTCCTGTAAGCATAGGAGGACGAGTAATAAATATAATTCCAGATAATGTGATGAGAGCTGCAAAAAAGTTGAAGTAACCAAATCTTTCTCCTGTAAACATTAAGGAAATAAAAATCATGGATAAGCATTTTGTTGTTGTAACATTCTTCGTAATTCATAATAAATTAAATTCTCATGATTCATCATATGAACAATAATAAATTCATGATATTTTATTTTTTTTTAGCAGTGAAATAAAATGGTTTACCTAGAAATATGAAGGCAAGTATACTAACAAAAATTGGATATGCATTACAAATCACTGAAGAATCTCCCAACAGCATGTAATGCAGTGAATAGTATTGAAGAGTTGCAGCTGTACAACCAAAAAAGGATCGAAACTATAAAGAAATTAAAAAATATAGGAGAACATTAAAATACATAGAACTTTAATAAACTTTCTCTTTCTGTTTTACCCAAAACTTGCATGGCAATGAAAGTTTGTACACATCTACCTACATATTCTACATACACATTCAATTTTAAGCAGTACACGTACACACAATAATACACACACACACTTGCTTTAATATATTTCATAGAATAGTTTAAACTTGAACTTGACAGTTCAAGTCCTTGTAGTTCATTCAATATTCAGTACTTACAAATAGTGAGATCATGACAATGAAACTTTTCCAGGTATTCATAGGCCAGAATGTTTTATGAATTGGTTCTCCTTTACAAGCATAATACAGCACGACAAATATGGCAGGGAAAAACGTGCCTGCGAATCGCCAAAAGGATTTTGTGATTGGATGAAAATGTTGCATTTCGTTCACCATCATTGTCCCAAGTGACAGTAGTAAACTGGAAAGGAAGCATAGAAACATGCCAAAATATCCACTGTTGACGAATGCCTGGATAAATTTTAAACACATGAAATTAAAATAATTATTATTTATACTTTTGCTTTCAGTTTTTAGTGGTGTGTACTAATGAAAATTGAAAACTTTTAGTATTTTTTTTTTGGATTTTAAACTTACCGTCACAATCGGAATTTGGATTTTCATCCTCATCTTTACTTTTTATTTTGTTTTGCTGATTACTGATAATATAAAGATTGAAGCACAGTCCAGAAAACGGTGATGTTACACGAATAGAAACTTCTTTTGACGCAGTTAGTAGTAGTTTATAAAACTTGAACGTGCCGAATGTTGAGGTATAAAAATAGCTAAACCGTTTGTAATGTTGTTGTTGTAAATTAAAATTAATACATATCTTACTTCACAGTTCTGATAGTGACTACTGGTGCAATGGTTTTTTTAAAACACTAAAAGGATTGTTGCAATAATAATGATTACAGAACTCTATTTCACTTATCATTCAAAAAGGCTTAAGTATACACACATCTACACATGCAACATGTGAAATTAATTATACAGGACTTGTTAACTATTTTGATAGTCTAAGCATCTACTTGTTATAATAAGATCCACTTGATTCATCTATTCTTTAAAGAAATATAGCACACTATTCTTTGTATGCATTTCAAACTTATTAACACAATCTGTAATTCAATGTCAAGTTCAACAGTATCACCTTGGGTCTATTTGGATGGGTTTTCCATACAGATGATTAATTATCCTATCTTTTTCTTTCACTACAAGCCCTGTCAATATCCTCTGATAAGGTGAATAAAAGAGAAAACTGAGGTCATAAAATGCTCTAAATTTATGTCAAAATTATTAAATAATACTTTAAAAACAAAGGAAATGCAAGCCTATATTACAGAGGATACAAATATCCAAAGTTTATGCTATATCCCTTTTACTTTCTCGGTTCAAGTTTGCAGTTCAACTAGGATTTTAATTTTTTTCGCTCGATAATAATAATAATAATAGTTAAATGATTTTTTATGTGAAAATCTACTATGCTATTTACAATTTAGAGATCAGCATCCAAGTTTTCGGAGCAATATTTCAATTTAGTTAAAGCTGCCTTTTGTTTTTTGTCAATATGTGGGCTGTTGTCCTTTTTGTCCTTTCAATTTCCAATTCATCAGTGGTTGAGTCGAACAGGAGCAGCTTTCGAACACAGTTGTTGTGGAACGTGGATGTTTTATTGTTTTAACTATTGAGAGGTTTTAAGCACAGATCGCCTTAATGTTGTTTAAAAACTCACGTTTTATGATGTAGTTGGTAAGTCAGTAGTTATTAATAGTTATCTGATGTATTTTTATCATTTGATGCACAATTTCAAGGATTTTGCAAAACACGGCAGTAAAATACATTTAGAAATTGAAAGACTATAGTACTCTACAGCACACGTTACGTACATGAGAAAATAATTATCAGTACTTTCTACTTTTTGTCTATGTGACTTTTCTCGTTAGTCCCCTTTCTCTTGCAATCACGCGAGATAATAAGTGCAATAATACTTGTGGACTGTAGCTGTTAAAAAATTTATTTGATTTAGAGTTTTATATTTTTGTTTTTGTATTTTTTTTAAAAGGTTTAGTAGTTATTTTTAATTCTAGTACACCGTGCAAGGTATCTATCTCGTATTTTATTCCTATTCGTTTTTTATGTGCTAATTTCTTTGTGTTGGAGTGTGAATAGTGAATATGTTTGATATTAGGAACAAGGAGAGAACCAAAATGTCAGCAAAGAGAGTAAATCAAAATTACTGATACATGTACTGTTTGCTTTGGAGAAGAGCTTTGACGTGAGTCAGGTAATGATCATATTTTTCAGATGACTTATATAGTTTTTGCTGAGTCGAATATTAAACTATGCATTCATCTATCACAATTATAATTTATCTTATTTTTCTGACTTTCCTCAATTGTATATCATTATTACTTTGTTCGGCTTGCTTTTTTATTCCCCACGTACACCATAGTGCATAATACACATGAGCATGCTGATAGATGCTCTCTCTCTCTTTCTCTCTCCACACTTGTTCTTTTTGTAAACATACATGAATGAAAATTACGTAAATATACATATTTATGTCCATATACATGTGTACCATATTTCAGTTGTATTAAAAACTACACACGTCATGAGAAACATGTACTTAATACCAGTAAAACTGAAAACTGACAATAAACTTGAGCTATTAACTAATTACAAACTTATCGTATATAATTCTATTATTATTCATCATAATATGTTTACCATTTTCCACGTTCTATATCATATAGTCGCGCATTTTGTATTAGAATAGTATCATCTTTTTTTTATAATAGATGAAATGTTGTTATCGTATTTTCGTGTCTGTATGAATTTTGGTTTTTGATGTCGATTGTTATTGTTCCTGTATTTTTTCCAGTTTTCACTGTTTTCACGGTGGAAAACTATATCAATCCAACGAATTCTTGCAATTACTATTCCAGCGATGGATTCCAACAACAAAATGTAAGACAAACAACTGCCAAGAGTAAAAAAACAAAAAAAATATATTGTTGGATTGGTTTGATAAACACTTCTATTTTTATCTAGTTTTTCCTCATCCAAAATTTAAAACTGATTGTAAGCAACGTCAGCAAGATGATATTTGTACATTGCACAAAGTGCAGTGTACAGTGTACATACGCCTAGAGGTTTCTCTGCTGATTTACTTATTAGTACTTATGGTTTATTGTGCATAAATACCTGAAATACCCGGGTTTTAAATTGTAATGAAATGCCAGAAAGCATCTGAACATTAATCTCGCTCTTTCGACTCCAAAATTTTACAGTATTTCCTACATCAATGACTTTTTAGTCCTGTGTTTTTGTTAAAACTCATTTGTGCATTATGCAATTTGGATAAGTGTTATTTTTAAAATTACAAGTTTGTATCGTAAATCAGCATGTATATATATATTATATATTGCACATATACACAACACACAACCAAAGGAGGTTTGATGCATTGAAACATTTAGTATTGAGTGTACATTGTACATACCTTACACACACACATGTTCAAAGCTTTTATTCTCCGATCTCCAACAAGCATCTGCGTACCGCTTTGACATTTTGCACATAAATTATATTATTTCAAATGCAAGGTAAACAAAGGTAGCTCGACCATCATAAATGTTAACAAATATAGACACACAGTAAAGACAATCGTTTACACAAATTGGCTACATGCATACACACAAAATGGTGTTAAATTCTACAGTGTATTGGTTGTGATTGTAGATCGTAGTGAAACTCTTTTAGTAAGTCACGTTTTTTCTAATTTCCTAGGATATGCCTTGGATATATCTATTTCATCCTCTTTTTCTAGTAGATAATTCAATTTTATTTGAGAAGTTTCTGAAGGATATTTTGAACTTTGGATCGAAAGACAATGATAAAGTTCATACTATAGAGCTATCTGCAAAAAGATTAAAGAGTATATAGAAAGTGGGCTTGTGGATAAAAAAACTGTATAGCACAAAGTGCAAGTCTCGTTTCTTGCTTTTTGAGCTGAAAACAACTACAAAAATAATCAGTTATGAATTACAAAGACAAGTAATGCATCTTCTGTAAATGTGTAATCATGTCCGGGTCCATGGATTACGTCAATGATACTTTCCTCTTTCCTGGGGAAATATATTTGTTTCCAATCTGGAACCATATGAGATAATACAGTCGGGAAAAACGCTTTGTACGTACATGAATTCATCGAATGAGCTTTACTCATTTAACACATACACCATGCAATTCTCTTGATAGAGAATTCAGTGAAATATAGTTAGTCACTCTTCTGATAACAGTGGATTTTGTTTATAGTTTGTACGAAAATTTATAATTTTAGTTCCCATATCTAAAATAGTAGAAGAACACGAGGAGAACGCGTACTCATTACATTCCGTTTCTTTCTCTTTTGTGCTTTCTTCAAGGTGTTTTTATCTCAATCAGGACTTTGTTGCATAGTAATTATACGGATGTTGTTGTTTGCCAAAGAAGAAAAAAACAACAGATAATCTCAAAAATATTACACTGATAAACCAGCTCCTAATTGTGTAAAAAACCAGTATAGATAAAATAAAACGTATAATGTTTAGAAGAGTTTACAGTACGGCCTATACAAAGCCATTAATAAAGATGATAATAATAGTTTGTTTTCCATTTCCATAAAATGTCACCATCATTACGAATATTCCGAATCCCGAATATTGCTTATCTTTATTGTATATTATGTATCATATATATAAGAGGGAATACTATTAGAGTCAATTTTTAAACACAATATAAAATGGTACACGAATTAGCACAATCAGTAAAAATTGTGAGGTGTAAAAAAAAACAAGCAAAAATAAGAACTGCGATTACCCAAAAGCGTGTTATTGAATACATAATGAGTGTCACATGTATATACAGGGAAAAAAGAATCCTTTCTCAATACTTTTCCTTGTTTGTAGTCTAGTGTCTGTGTAGTATGTAAGGACAGAAAACGTTTTTTTTTACATTTTTTTCTCCTTTCTTCCACTCCTCGTACCCTAGAAAAAATAGTGTGAATGAAGTCAACTTGCATTTAATAAATGAAAGTAATCTTAAAGTGCTACAAGTTACAAGTTACCACGTCGGCCAATAAATTTTTACAGTCAAGTTTTGACTGAAAACTGAACCTTTACACTCTTTACGCTTTACAGTATCATATATTATATACATCGGTCTCTTCTAAAACATAAACAACATATTTTTGTAGACATGCATATAATTTCAATTATAATTTTACTGAAAACAATCATAGCCACAGTTGACCTTCCTGAATCAAAAACTCACTTCAGCAGAGTCCTACAATTCTGAATTCTCTTAAAGTTCAGTGCTGGCTTTTCCTTTCCAAAAGCTAGTGATCTTGTATATAAAAACCCTCTGTTGAAGTGTGTTGTTCACGTTGTACTAAAGAAAGAGGCATGCATTATTATTATCCTACGAAAGAGCTCAGCTCTATGACTGCTGCAAAGAAACGAGTTTCCAAAACTTTGTTAACCATCCTCATACAGTTCATTTCTTGTGTTTTTGACCTTATTAATTGTCTTTGCTTCAGTGCTAATCGCTAATATATCCACAGATTAGTTTTTGTAATCAATCTTAAAAGCAAAAGCATCTCTTTCATCTATTGATATATGTATTTTCTATGCTCTCACCTGGATGTACTTTGTCATTTCTGACTGATTTTACTTGATTTTTCTAGAGTTGATAAAGAATATCTATGCATAATATATGCAATTGATATCTATAAAAAGACGTGCAAGCACATGTTTTTGACACAACAATATGCTAATATTTGCAAATTTAAATTCAAAAAAATGCTCGTGTACAAAGTACACATGCAATACAACAAATTAGTGAAGAATCTCGTACAGACACAATCTTGTTGGATATAAAATCTACTCAATATTCACCAATTTGCATATCAAAACTAAATACAGGATGAAATGTGAATATTTTCAGCTGCCTTTTTTTTTTGTGTTGCGTACGTGGTCTTTGGAAAGTACGCTGAGAAGTCAAAGGGTAGAAGGTATTCTGTAGAAATTCTTCAACTTATAAAGTTAGTTCATTCCTAAAATAAAAATCATTGAGCTAGAGAGCTTTAGATCTATTTATTGCTACGGCAAATCAACAGGAGGAATAATTATCATAATTTCTACTGTTAGAGTGAGCTATAATTAAATTCATTACAAATTAAATATGATTGATCGATTTTAGATTTGTTCCTTTTTTGGGAAATTGAAAATTCTATGTTGAGCATGGCATACTAGAAATGAATTAGGCATACACTATACATTATCCCTTCGTACATAAAAAATTCGTCATATTTATTTTTATCACGATTGTTGAAAATGTTAATTAAAAAATAAAAATACAGATTTTTTCCAGGTTCGAGTTTTTTGTAAATTGAATTATGATTATGTAATTGACAAACGATATTCAAGTTTGAATTCCTCATGCCCTAAGCCATAATAGCTTGTATTATTAGTAACAACAATAACAATAATTCTATTTTTCAAATAGACAGACGTAAACACCGTCACTACATACTTGTTGTACTATAGTGTGGTTGAATGGTAAATTTCATGTAAATGTACTAAAAAACATATTTTTAAATATATGACAATGAATACAATGAATTGAACGAGACACACAACATATGTGTGAATTGATAGTCAAATGGGAAAATAACATTTATTTGAGTGATGATGGAATGAAAATTACTTCCCAGAGACATTTCTAGTCTAAAAATCTGGCAACTATCGAAATTCAAGCTAGAAGCTACACGTATTTAACACAACAGAATTTGACAAACAAAAAGGTTCATTTTTATTTTTTATAGATCAATACTAAATCACGTTACACGTGCTCCTATATATTCTCATCATGGTTCAAAGTAACTATTCTTAGTTCTTAGGTAATATATACAAAAACATCAATTATTCCCATCCATCCACCACTTCAACCTCACTTTGTAGAGTTGTTTTGTAACTTTTATCATCTCATTGTATTCACAACAACGCTATTCTACATCTTCATCTTTTATCGTTTTGTACAACATGTAAATACCACAAAATAAGGATTCAACATTTAGACACCAATATTATTTTGGGATGAATGCCTTTGATGTATATTATACGAATTTATTTTTGTCTACAAATAACGAATACAGAATATATACGTTTGACTTGTGTTTCTTGCTCTTTGCTAGTTTCTAGTTGTACCTTGTACGCACCCACTATTTAAGCTCAACATCCAAATTTGTAACACAGGTAAGTGCAAGGTGAGAGCTCTCGCATCTCTTGTATTTTGTTCACATAATTTACTTGACGTCAAACAGAATGGAATTTTTTTTGAACACAAATTTTCCATACGCAGTTCACAATTTTGAATGTATGTTTTCCTTTTACATGAAAAAATGAATCACATTGAGAAAAACCAAACCTTCATATAGTTCACAGTTCATGTTTTATATGCGTACAAGACAAAAAGTTTGAAAGACAACAAACAACAAGTTGAAATTTGTAATGCATGTGTGTACACATATTTACACATTAATACTATTGATCATTGACACAAAATACAAACCAAAGCTCTTGCTTATACTTGTATGAGATAATTTTGTTTTTTTGTGACTTTGTTTATTAATGTCAATACGCACGTACACATTGAGGGTGTTCACATTTAATAATACTATTGCTACCATAAATTGTCATATATTTCTTAATGATGACTCATTATTCCCTAAGCTCTCCATACCATTCTAACAAACTAGCAGGCAGTATAAAGGGACATTTAATATGTCAGTGATCCCCTCAGCTAAGAAACGCTTAAGATCTAAGATGGAGATCCTTCCACTGATTGAATAATAAATAATTTTATACGTGAAAACTTCTTTTCTCCTATAATTACTCATGTACACTGTACACTCTACACTGTACAAACTTTGAAGTTGGAGTTAAATCCTGTGGGTAACAGCTTTTTGAAAAAACAGAGGCAACATACATATGCTGGAGGTTAAAAAAGTTAAAAGTATTTAAAAATTGATGTTGTATGTGCAATGCACATTGTGCATGTATTATTATTTTCGTTTTCATCAGTCTTTAAACAGTAATTTATTTTGAAAATTATCACCGTTTTTGTCACAAGCAGTTGTGCACGTATGCATCCAGCAAAGGAATAAACAAACTTTCAACGTACGTTTGAACTTTGTCTTTCAGTAAAAAAAAGCGTATTTGACAAATGACGCTAATCTTTAATTGCCTAGATGTATATAAGCTTACTTTATATCTATTCAGTTACACGCCGACGCTACAAGAACTATAAGAATTACATTATTTTTAATTAAAAAAACATACCTTATCATTTTTATTTCCGGACAAACGTAAAGCTACTTAGAACTTAAAACTTAAAACTACAAAAAAAAACATTTCAAAACGTAGGAAACTATCTCAGAATGAAAGTCAGTGAAAAGCAATAAAACATACTGCGTTTTTTTGGAAGAACTGTAGCATAATTTGAATGACTTATGAATTTGTAAAAAGGTCAAACATTTCTGTTATGAGACAGTAAGCAAAATCAAATCATTTCTTTGTAAACTCAAAATACAACAGTGTGCGCAGAGTTTCAAGTCGGTCACTTAAGGGTCAGATTCTATTTTTCCAGAATTTAACTTTTATTTCTGGACGCTAGAAACAACGAAATTTTAACCTGTAAAAATCACAGTTAGTGTTCTTTTTTTC
>JAQGBI010000385.1:0-17340 GCA_034698325.1 Sminthurinus elegans | reverse complement strand
ATGCTGCGCTACCCGCTCGCGATGAATAGTTCATAAGCGAGTATTAAAATCGTGTTACGTCACGATTTAGATTTTTAATTCTTAACTTACTATAGTTTTTGAGAATGTTTCAAGTTTAATTATACAAATTACACGATAATTATGCAGCGACTTCATGTAAATGCACATACGCTACTGTTTGAAATTTGAAATTGAAAAGAGTATCAAGTATAATGGACTTTAAAAAAATAAAGCAAAGTGGAATGTTTTTCATGTTCACATAATGATGCTTACATTGTAAAGAGAAGGAACTGCAACTGCCTTTGTAAAACAAAGTATAAGAACTATAAGACGCAATTATAATTTGAATTTTGAATGCATAATGAGACGTGAGAAGCTGTTGATTATGTGCTTACAACTTAATTCCTTCTGCATCAGAGTAATGAAACAAAGAGAAAAGTAGAAGACAAATTTTCTGCTACTTGAATTCGCATTCCATACTCAAGAGTCAAGTTCTCACTTGAGTCTTTGAAGAGTAATGAGTAAACACAAAGTGCAATAATGATGTTCGTGTACAGTGTACAATGTACAGGTGAATAGGCAATCTTTTGCCTATTTATCATAGAAAAAAATTGTATTCCTCGCTTTATCCTATTATATTTTGCACATGACTCTAAAATAACATGTAAAAAATCTATAACTTATTTCATGGCTTTTACTCTTTAGTGACAAAACTAGGCTTTAAATGCCTCATTTTACTACTAAATACTTTTCAATTTTACTTAGTTGCGCCTGTTTTGATTATTATCACAGGTTCACGGGGATTGTAAATATCCCTGTATCATGTCCAATGTCCAATAATTTTACTAGCACTGAGTAAAGTATTCACTGTAAAAGTGGTAAAACCTTCAATAGCTCAAAGTGAAAGCAGAAAGGGGCTCAGAGACGCCTTGTGGCTTAGAACCACAACATTTGTAAAATAATGCCAAGGGTTGGAGAACAGTTATCCAGGGGGAACTTACTGAGCTCCAGCGGCTTTGAAATCAAAAGAATGAATTCCAGTGCAGTTCTTTCTGAGTGTTAATAGCTTTGTCTAGTTTTCCCATAATAAAACATGAAACGAGCTAAGTGCAAAACCAATATGATAATATAGCTTCCGCAATAGTATTATTTACTAGTTGAATGTAAAATAATTAAGAACAGACAAGTGTGGAGAAATAATCATAACTAATGTAGGCGTTTCAGCAAAAAGGATTATATAATTCATGAACTTGTCGAATGTGCCACAGACAACAGGCATCGTTCATCGTTATTTGGAACTTGCAATTGATTACCTTTCTGTAAACGATGTAGCATTCATTTACGAGTAACAAGTTTTAACAAGGCTACATGCGTTGGTGGTCTCTGCTAAATTGTAATGTAACAGGAAACTCGTCTTAATAGTACACGAGGCAATTCGGCATATTTTATTTAGATACTTTGCAAATAATTAACAAGTGCCCGAGACCTCTGAACGTGTGCACTATTCACTGTTCACATTCGGTGGGCATTGCACATGAACATAGATATGCAATCCACATGCATTGTACTGCTGTAACCATGCAGTCCAGTATCCAGCATGTGCAGAATATACAATGTACATTGTACACGGAACAACTAGAAACGAGGAACGAATAATTAATCAAAAATTTACATTAATTTCATGGCAAACATATGCGATACCCGTCACTCAAAGCAAAATCAAACTTTGCACGACTTACTTTTACAATACAAAGCTATACCATTAACTATTATACACCGCTTTTCTGGCCCAGTTCATGGGCTTTATTGTATTCTGTTGTCGTGGTTCGTCTCAGTGTCTTGTGTTTTGTGAAAACCAACAAATAACGAAACTGTCAACCGGGATAAGAAACAATGAATTCTCCACAGTTGTTTCGATTTCTTATAAATCTGTGTATATTTTTCCTACATGTGCAAAATGCAATTGGAAATAATTTGGCTTTGAGTTTGATGCAAAAAGTTCTTAATTTGGATCAGACTCGCCACTGTAGTGTACTATTATATGAGACTGAAATAAATACAATTGAAGGTGCTAGTGTTGACTTTTATAGAGAAACTCGTGATCGTGATATTCTTACTCTAAATCCGAATTCAATCCAAAAACGACCTCAAAAGCAAACTACAGATCTAAACGAGACGACTAACTCTCTTGAACTTTATCAAAATCCTTTGAACAAGGTGAAAAAAAGAGAAGCAAATTGTTTGGTCACTTTATTTTTCTATAATAAGGAATATAATTATCCTGGGAATGAAGGGAAACTAGAAGAAAGCCTCAGCTTATTTGTCAAGATGACAACTCTTCCTTTGAGCTCTCCGCTAACAAAGAGAAATGAGGACTTTTTTGTGTTTATTGTTGCTAGTCAAGAAGTTGCAGAGAAACTTTTATTGAGTAGTCACATTGCATTTACATTTAAATATAAAATGACTATCACAAATGTTAATAATAACGTACAGATAAAGACGAGGATGCATACTTTGTGTTTTTACTGTAATCGTGGTCAGCCTCAAGTTCTCGAATTGAATACTGAGAACGAGGGCGGATTTTTTACTAACATGGTGAGAAATTTCAACGGTGCATTGATAAAAGCCGCTACTACAAGTGCTGGACCCAGTACTCAGATGAGAAAGGGGAAAGAAGATGGAGTTTGGAGACCATTTAAAACAGCCGGAGCCTTTCTGAGAAATTTCTTGACTGTTGCTGAATCTTTAAATTTTACATTCTCCATAAGACCGTCAATTGGAGGTGGTGGAAGTGGACTCAAAGCAAAAAACGGAACCTGGTAATAAAATTACTGACAAATCACTTGTAGCTCATGATAATTCAATTTTAAAATAACTTGTAAACTTTATTACTAATTATAAATTCTCAGGTTTGGTCTCGTCGGTGATGTGTTGTATGGAAATGTGGATGTTGGTGTTGCTGGTGGGATAACATTGGATAGATTTTTTCTCGTTGACTTCTCAAGCCCTATTGAATATTTTGCACTGACGTTTGCTCATGGACCTCCTGAACCAATTTACACATGGAAGTCTATTTTTTGGCCTTTTGCACCTCGACTGTGGGCTGCTACTGTATTGAGTACGATCATTTCCATTTCTGTTCTCTTGGCTATTCGCTACTTCTCATTGTACTTTGTACTAGACCTGAAATTTAATAGGAACACGAGCGAATCGGGTAAAATAAATGCCAGAAAAGAAATTTGGTCACTGGAAGAAATATTATTTTTTCTCCTTCCATCGTTTCTCGCACAAAGCTTTGTGAACGCACGTTCCAGTTCATTTCAAGTATTCTCCGCGTGTTGGCTCCTTTTTATCATCGTTATTGTGACCGTTTATCTTTCCAAACTTTTTGGTTTTTTTGTGGAGCCACCACTTGAAAAGATGCCCACTACTTTTGGTAAGTTCCGTCTTTTTTGCAAATTTATTAGATTTCAAGATGTTAAGTTTTGACTAAATTTTGATGGTATGATTTTTATAGATGAATTAGCAGAGTCTCATTTTCAGATAGGCATGACGTACTACGGAGGTGCAATTTACAGGTAAATGATAAATTTTAAATAAGGAGTTTTTCATGAATGCCTGACAATAACAAATGTACAAGTTTTTTGTAAATTATAAATTAAAGCTGGTTTCAAAACGCAAATAAGAAAACAGGCATTGCAAAGATTTACAAGCGGATGGAAAAACGAAAAACGATTGACTGTATCCGGGATACGTTGGCAAAAACACATTATGCGTGTATTTCCTACCGCACTTCTATAGGTTAGCACAGTAAAACTAAAATACAAATTGACATGCATACAACATAAAACAAATTATTCAGTTAAATTACAAAGATATTAAATTTAAATTGGCAGAACTTGCAATTCAAGTAAAACTGGGAGATCGTTATGGGCGCTCTCCAATAATTATGGAACAAGCAGTTGGCTTTGAAATTCCCATCTGTTTATTAACCGAGCGAAGATCTATTCTAGCACAAAGCATAAATAGAGTAGCAAGTGCTAATTTTGAAGCTAGTTTAACGTCTCGTTGGCGCGCAGGGACCAACATAGATCTTCGTACTGAAAGACTGCAACAGGAAAAAGCCAACAATCAAGTCACTCCAAATATGCCAGATTCCAGTGAGCCCATTCAACTCAACATTAAACATTTTACAGGAGCTCTGACTATTCTATTTTCTGGTGCATTCATATCTATACTAGTGTTTATAGAAGAAATGTTTAGAACATGGATTGCGGTCCGATATTTTCATAAAAATGAGGACCAAAAGGAGAATCATTTGATGAGGCCCACATGACTATTTTTGAAATGGTCAACAAAACAATCTAAAAAATGAAAACGAAAATGTTTTTTTGCAAAAGATGTGTAAATATAAAATGTACCCAAAAATTGTGCTGAAAAAGATGTTGTGAGTAGTAGTTTTTCTACAAGTTAAAGTCTAAAAAAGAGTTTTTATCGTTTTTTAAGAGAAGAAGGTTGAAAAGAGTGCATAATAAAGATACTGAGAAAAGAGGAATCTTTTGCATTCAAAGCCAAAATCCGCCAAGAACATTTTATTGAGTACACATCTATCATTTACATTCAAATATAGAATAAGTAATACAGTCAGTGTTTCCTGGGAAACTCTGATAGGTACTTTTGCAGCTGTAATCTTCATATTATGAATACAAATGTCAAATATTATGTCATCCTCAAATTTTACTTGCAATTTCTTCTCATATAACACGAGTGATAAGATATGAAATACATTATTCATCATTCATGCTGCTTTCAAGTTTGGCCATGTTACTCTTCTACTAGAAGCTAGATACTGTTCAACTTTCTTGTAATTTGTAATTTGAATCACAGAGTTTTATAAAGCTCCGTCCATTTACGTTTTACGTCTAATGTATGGTTCATCGTATTTTAATGCATCAAATATAACATACTTATGCATTGAACATGCACATGTAATAGTCTAATACTCATACTTTTTTTGAAACGTTTTGGCTTAGACAGCTATATAGCTTACTGAGTCATTATCTCGGTATATCGTTTCCTTGAATATTTATGCATTACAAGTAGGCTGTTGATGTGTATCTATAGCTAAACTAGCTATTCTGTGCTGGCTTCTCCTTACTCATACATATTTGTTATCTATCCTCGTTGTATCCATGTTCAACATTGAGCATGCAGTATTATTATACTCTTTCCACATCACCCAAAGTCAAAGTTTGTGTGGCCGATTGACAAGTTGCTGAGGAATACTGTACAGTTAAAATTTATCAAAAAGGTATAAAATCTTCAATATTTTAGTTTCCTAAGGATTACAATTGAATATTATTTAGTTAGTATTTATTCATATTATGTATACTTATTTGTAAAGTGCAACATCTTGACTCGTAACATTTCGTGTACATATCAAAAGCTTAGAATATCTATTGAGCACCAAATTAATACCAATATTTTGACTTGTACTTGAATTTTTACAGGCTGATTTTTGTTTTGGTCACTAGTCACTAGTCTGGAAAGCTACTTAAAATTTCAAGGGGAACGTTCCTGAGTGCTTTTTTAATTGGTAAGCTACATAATATGTTATTATGTATGTACTATAGATGTATACTATGCACATTCAAAATATTTTTCGTGCTACAAATAAGTAATGATTTGTGACATTATTCTGAAGAAGTACAAATAACTGGCGTAAGTTATAAGTTATAAGACATTGTTTATTTTTATTTCACAGACAGAAAATGGCTACCCGACTCAAAGAGCAACTTGAGAGTTTACTCTCAGTTCGAGAGAAACACAAGCTGTTAAACCAGTTTATTCGCACAGCCACAGAAGCTGATGTTGTTAATACTTTATCAGTATTTTCCGGACAAAACTTTCAGCATCAATTAGTTCGACTACGATTGGCCAAAAAATTTCATAATATAAATCTCATCATTGACTTATTGAAACATGGTGAAAAGGAAATTGTGTCAGAAGGAGCAAGACTACCTTGGATTTACAACAAGGAATCTGTCCTCGTAGACCCGGCCTTTCTAATGAATGATTTCTTTCCTCATGTGTCGTATAGTTGTAGATGGCAGATTATTAACAATATGAGCAAGAACGTGGTTGACAAAAACATGAGTGATAAATTGGATATCATCTATGATTCAATTGAGAAGCAATATGGATTTTTCTCAGCCCTTCCTTTACTCTTCTCATGTTCAGAGAGGAAATTAAAATCAATGATCAATTCCAATAGAATAGTAAAATACAGTAAGAAACAACTAATAGGAATACTCAAAAAATATCCTGAGCTTGGAATTTCTATACTGAAAAATGACTACAGCAATTTCACTAAAGACCGTAGATACCGGCCACGTAACCGCCGTGGAGGCAGATCCCATTGTAATGCCCTACTATATATTTTTGATAATCACCCCAAAGAGTTTACCAATCTACTGATTGATAACTGGGATCTATTTTGTGGTTCAGACTCACTCGGAAAATTTAGATCCAAAAAATTCATCCAGTTTCACCAGGGTCAACAAAAAGAATTACTACTTAATCATGGAGAAAAGTTGAACCAAATTCTTAATCTCTATCAAATGCAGAAGCAATATGACAAGGATGAATTTGAGTTCCTATTCCTCACCAACTTACCGGAAAATATTAAAAAACATGAGAGAACCCTGTATGACAATGACTCAAGCATGTGGAAGATGCTAAAGATGCTACCAAAAACAAAACGATTGGATCTTCTTACTACAAGCTTTTTCAAAAAATATGAAATGAATCTTTTTGAACATCCAAAGTACATGAGTGAGCCCTTGATGACTCTCCTTCCTATAAATAGTGAGGACAGAATGAGAATAATTAATTGGAAAATAGAAAATGACAAGAATTGTTGTAGATGGAGCTATGATAACTTTTACATGCACCATTCAACAGATGACGAAAGAAAGTGGGTCTGGACTGCCCTCAAACCTATTGAACAATCCATTCCAGAATTAACTCTTTTCTATACTACTGAGCAGTTGGTAAAAAATCGGGCTATACTCTCTCAGTGTCTTATCATCACATGTTTCTTCAATCAGAATCCATCGGAACTACTAAAAGTCCTCACTCTACTCAGTAACAGGAGTCGCAATGACAAAGTTGAGGTCAGAGCCGATATTTTCTATACTTTTGCCTTCATCATGAACAGGATGGAATTGGACAAGGAACATTTGGATATTATTCTAGAACTGGTTCAGTTCTCAGAGTTGTACAAAGAGTCATGTTTCGGTGACTCAAAGGTTGAAATACTGGAGAAATGTATTACTTTCCATCTCAAGCACAATTTACCTATTGAGAATCTCTTTGGGATTTTATTCAAGATGAAAGTTGGAAATCCTAGTAGATCTCCTTGGACCATCGATGGTATATCAAATCCAGAGGATACGAAGAAAATCGTCCTTTTGTGCATCAAACAACTTGAACTTCAAGAGACATCCATTTCCCATTCATCTTCGTCTTCTGATTCTGGTTCTAGTTCTCGTAATGATTTTGAATATCCAGGCCATGTTCTTCCCCTCCTGGATTACATTATTGAATTTAATAAAGAATTCAATCCTAGTACAAAGATTCGAAACAAACGGAGGAAGAACAAAAATACTGAATCTTCAATTACTATTCCACTTTCATTTGTTCCCTGGCTGAAGAGACAGTTTTTGAAGCTTTTGAATGAAATTATAGAGACAAAATCAGAACACGGAAAGTATTCTCGAACCTCAACGGCAGTACAAGCTTTTACCGTCCTCCGAAAATTCAATAAACAACAACAACAATTCGGCAATGTTGAAGAATCGGAATTAGAGGATGAAAACGTGGTTCTTTTAAAGTATTTAAATGCCGCCTCCGCTTCATCCTTTTCTTCAGGTGGCTTTGCACATGAATACATTTTCCAATATTTTCTCAATCGTGATCCAAGTAAGCTCCATGAAAAATGGTCTTTAATAATAGACGGGCTACTCAAAGGGAATGACCAACTAGTACCATTCATAACGAAACTCCAAAGGATGAATTATAAACTTTTGGTTGATAAAACTATTGAAGGTCGGGTCATTAATCTCAAGTCTGGAAATGACAATGAAGAAGAAACGGACATAGATTCTGACGCAACTATAGAAAAATCCAAATCCAAGGCAATTACATATCTCTCAATCCTATGTGAACCATCCATTTATCTACAGTCTATTGTACCTTCATTCTACCCAGTTGAGGCCAAAGTAGATGTGACTGCAGTAAATTCAAGTGAAGATTATGAACTAAGAAAATGTGTAGCTCGTTCCCTAATTCGAATCTCCATCCCACATTTGAGTTTCCCTGCCCTTGAGAAATTTTGTATGGGTGACTATCTTAAACTAACTGTGGGCTCTTTATATTCTCGGTGTTTGCTTGCTCCCGAGAATAAAGTATTAGAGTTCCTTCGACATCAACTTGCTTCCAATGGACGAGTGAGTGTGCAAAAGCATATGATCCGGCTCTTTTTCAAAATTTCCTCACTACAAGATAAAATCCTCATGCTTCAAGAGTCTGAGAAGGAGGAGACTCTCATCAGTAATAATGATACGAATGCTTCAATTCGTCATGAAATCTTCCTCCAGTCCTGGAACCTATTCCGTACAATTCCAACTCAAGCCACGTGGATCCTTTTCAAATCTAGGATTGAGAAATTAACCCCGATTGACTCTCAGTCCATAGAATGTGTACGTAGTTTACTAAACCTTGATAATTTGTGTGCATCTGAATTCCTCTCCGACTACATACGAACCGTATTGGCAACTTACAGACGACACAATCCTAAGCATGCTGATGCTGAATACATCTTATCACAGATTGAGCATTTTATAGAAAAAGTTGAGGAATCCATTTTGGATGGTATAGTTTTAAATGAGACAGATGAGGCGGAAACTGGATTCCCTCACCCACGCTTCTACGTTGTCTACCTCTTGAGTAGTTCTTCCCAACATGTTTTTTCTTCTAGATTAAATAATGTACAAGCTGTACTTTGTAGAGCCTTTTCAAATAATTGGGATAAACCAAGTATTGGAACTCTTGAGCAAGTATTTGAATTCATTGAAGAGCTGTGTGAAGAAGACTTGAATGTAGCTGACAAAGTGGGGTTCATAGAACAAATATTTGTACAAGTATTAAAACAACTTGAACTTGTCAGTATCTCCAAAATTTTTAAACACTCTGTATACATTCAACTAGCTCTTAGTCACTTTAAGGAAACGGACAAGGCTGATGTGAATAAATTAAAATCCTTTGGAGCTTCAATTGCAGAAATGGTTGATGAGTTTGTGAAATTGTATGGAGGAGAAATAATTAATATTGTCAAAACTGTCGTCACCTCTTTCATCAATTCCTGTTTCTATCAAGAGTTAGCATGTAAGGGTAACATTTTAAAACTTGTGAGTGGCCTCCTGAACCACAGTGAGTCTCGTCCCTGTCAAATCATTTCCATTTCCCTTGTACAAAATTTCAATCCTGTACAACGGAAATTCAAGGCGGAATTAGTTGAATTCCTCGAGAGAATCCAAACTGCTAATGATGTCACCGCTCAAATTTTTCTGCAAGAAACTAATTTAGAAAGGGCATGCTATTCAACAGTTTCTTGACGTTCATCAAATTCTTCATGGCCTTCAAGTTGGTAGTGTCACAAGTCTTAGGTAAACAGCTAAAATATATAGTATATAGTTTAGCAAACTACACACTGAAACATAATAAACTAATAGTATCATGTGTGACAGGGTTAAATATAACTAATGTATCTATTATTATGAATTATAATGAGCTTAATATATTATTCTATTACATACCTTTGATACTGGACCAATGTTAAAACTATTACTATTTAGCTATTGTGATCAATAATATAACATGTTTTTGTGTATGTTTTTAAAAAGTTTAAATTAAGTAGAAGCAAAATGGAAGGAGATCCAATCTTTTTTAGACATAAATATATAAATATTGTCAATATATATTTGTAAATTAACTTTGCCTTGTTATTGCTCACTTTCTACACTCCCCTAAATTTTTGAAAACAAAAGTAACGAATGATAATAAATCATGCTAACAAAGTTGAATCGTAAAAACTTTACTACCATTAACGAATGACAAATTCTACAGCAGTTGTGCGTATAATATGTTCTCTTCATTTACTCATATGGTTGCAATACACATGCATTAAAAAAACAATGAAAAGAAGCAGCATGAAAGTGAAAGTATGTTGCTTTCTCCTTAGTCTTCTGACTTCTGACAATAAAATCAAATAGAGGGTCACCAGTCCAAAAAAACTTGATTTATTAAATAATTATTACAAATTATAAAACTAGGGCAAATGATAGCTGATATACCAATAAAAATACACATATATAGAAACAATTAGCAAATAAATGAATTTGATGTAACCATTGTAAAACAAGTGTTTCAGAAGATTGCATTCAATTCGCATCTAATTTAGTTAGCCATTGTACTCATTAAATCCATCAACACATGTTCCACCATTCTGACACATTGTGATTATTTTACTACTACTTTTATATTTTACTTGAGTGGGCCTGCTTTTATTATTTTCACAGATTCACGGGGATTGTAAATCTTCTTTCATCATGTCCAATTTCCAATAATTTGACTATTCACTGACAAGATTATTTACTTTAAAAGTGGTAAAAGCCCTTCGATAGCTCAAAGTGAAAGCAGAAAGGGATTCAGAGATGCCTCGTGGTTTAGAACTTCAACTTTAGTAAAATAATGGCCACAACATTAATCCAGGGGGAACTTACTGAGTTCCAGCGGCTTTGAAATCAAAAGGATCAATTCAAATGTAATTCTGTGCAATTCTGAGTGTTAATAGCTTTGTCCAGTATTCAGGTAAAATGAAACGTGAAACGGGCCAAGTGAAAACCAATATGACAGTAACTTTGGTAACTGAATGCAAAATAATTAAGAAAAGACAAATGGGAGTAATAATCATAATTAATGTTTGTGTTTGAGAAAAAAGGTGCATGTAATTCCTGAACGGGTTGAATATACCCCTGACTACGAGCATCGTCCTTTGCATCTGGAACCGAATTCTTCTCTATACGTACATGCACGAGCACACGAGTAGCACGTTTCAACAAGGTTACATGCATACGATACGCTTTGATAGTAGTCGCTACTAAATTTTAATAAGACAAGAGAGTCGTTTTAACCGAACATGGGGGAATTTAAAGACAATCCGTCATATTTTATTTAGAGACTTTGTTATCACGTACCACGTGCACTATTCACTGTTCACATTGGGTATGCTGTGTTTATACATTTGTATGGATTTGCAGTTTTCATGCATGACATATTACATTGTTTTAACCAGGCCATTTATTTAGTCTCGATAGTACATTTTGATGTATAATATACAACACACAAAATGTACAACTAGAAACGGGGAAGGAATAATTTTTCAAACATTCATTTCATCTTATGACTCATGCAAAATAAATGTGATAAATGTTATATGTTATATGATATACACGTGCCTTTCAAAGTAAACTCAAAATGTATAGACTTGTATAATAAATTACATCAAGTACATTACTCCGAACTATTGTGCAGACTTTTTAACCCAATTCATTCTGTAGGTGGGCTTTTACTTATCTTGTCGTAATTTTGCATCGTCTCCGCATCTTATGAAATACAACGAATAACGGAACTGCCAACCTCAATAAGAAAACAATGAAGTCTCCAAAGTTGCTTCCCTTTGTCTTACAAATTGTTTTTATATTAGTGCTACAAGTGCAAAATGCAATTGGAAATAATTTGGCTTTAAGTTTGACACAAAAAGTTCTTAATTTGCATCAGACTCGCCACTGTAGTGTACTACTATACGAAAGTGATAAAAATACTAGAGAAGGTAATGATATTGACGTTTATAGAGAAACTCGTAATCGTGATATTCTCACTCTAAATCCAAAATCTACAAATCAAAACGAGACGACTAACTCTCTTGAACTTTATCTAAATCCTTTGAACAAGGTGAAAAAGAGAGGAGCAAATTGTTTGGTCACTTTATTTTTCTATAATAAGAAACATAATAATAATAATCCTGGAAATCAAGAGAAACTAGAAGGCAGCCTCAGCTTATTTGTCAAGATGACAACTCTTCCTTTGAGTTCTCCGTTAACAAAGAGAAATGAGGACTTTTTCGTTTTTGTTGTTGGTAGTCCAGAAGTAGCAGAGAAAATTTTATTGAGTAGTCACATTGCATTTACATTCAAATATAAAATAACTATCACAAATCTTAATAATAACGTACAGATAAAGACGAGGATGCATACTTTGTGTTTTTACCGTAATCGTGGTCAGCCTCAAATACTCGAATTGAATACTGAGAACGAAAATGGATTTTTTAGTAACATGGTGAGAAATTTCAATGGTGCATTGATAAAAGCCTCTACAACAAGTTCTGGACCCAGTACTCAGATGAGAAAGGGGAAGCAGGACGGAATTTGGAGACCATATAAAACAGGCGGGCCATTTCTCAAAAATTTGATGACTATTGCTGAAACTTTAAATTTTACATTCTCCATAAGACCGTCGATTGGAGGTGGTGGAAGTGGACTCAAGGCAAAAAACGGAACCTGGTATTAAAATTATTGACAAGTCACTTGTAGCTCATGATATTTAAACTTGAAAACAAATTGTAAAATGTTTTACTATAATTATCAATCCTCAGGTCTGGCCTCATGGGCGATGTGATGTATGGGAATGTTGATGTTGGTGTTGCGTGTGGAATTACATTGGATAGATTTTTTCTTGTTGAATTTACAAGTCCTATTGAATATTATACTGTGTTATTCGCTCATGGACCAGCTACGCCAATTTACACCTGGAAGTCTATATTTCGGCCTTTTGCGCCTCGGCTGTGGGCTGCTACTGTATTTAGCACGATCATTTCCATTTCTGTTCTTTTGGCTATTCGCTACTTCTCATTGAACTTTGTACTAGACCTCAAGTTTACTACTAACACGAGCGAATCGGATAAAATACATGCAAGAAAAGAAATTTGGTCGCTGGAAGAAATACTATTTTTTCTCCTTCCATCTTTTCTTGCCCAAAGTTTTTTGAACGCACGTTCCAGTTCATTTCAAGTATTCTCCGCGTGTTGGCTCCTCTTCATCATCGTTATTATGACCGTTTATTTGTCCAAACTGTTTGGTTTTTTTGTGGAGCCACCACTTGAAAAGATGCCCACGACTTTTGGTACGTTCCATGTTTTATTTTTGCCACCACTTTTCATTAGTTCTTAAGTTGTTGAGTTTTGAATAAAATATACTTGTATGATTTTTACAGATGAATTAGCAGAGTCTCATTTTCAGATAGGCATGACGTACTATGGAGGTGCAATTTACAGGTAAATGATAAATGTTCTAATGAGCCTTGAAACCAAAGAGTTTCTGCTTCATATCCAATAATATACAACGCTCTTGTAATTTATAATTTTCAGTTGGTTTAAAAATGCAAATAAGAGAACAGCTATTTCCAAGATTTACAAGCGGATGGAAAAACGAAAAACTGTTGACTGTTTTCGGGATACATTGGCCAAAAAAAATTACGCATGTATTTCCTACCGCACTTCCATAGGTTAGTGCAAAAAATGCATTCTTTACACTATATGTAAATACCAAATATAAAAACAGTTTATCCAGTGTACATCAGAGTAATTATAAAAATGATGGATTTAAATTGACAGAATTTGCTGTTCAAGTAAAACTGGGTGATCGTTATGGGCGCTCTCCAATGGTTGCAGAACCAGCAATTGCCTTTTTACTTCCCATCTCTTTATTAACCGAGCGAAGATCTATTCTAGCCCAAAGTATAAACAGAATAACAAGGGCTAATTTTGAAGCTAGTTTGCCAGTTCTTTGGCGCTCTTGGACCCACACAGATCTTCGTACTGAAAGACTGCAACAGGAAAAAGCCAACAATCAAGTCACTCCAAATATGCCAGACTCCAGTGAACCCATTCAACTCAACATTAAACATTTTACAGGAGCTCTAACTATTCTATTTTGTGGTGCATTCATTTCTATGCTTGTGTTTGTAGAAGAAATGTGTAGATCATGGATTGCGGTCCGATACTTCCATAAAAATGAGGAACAAAAGGAGAATCATTTGATGAGGCCTGGATTTTCCTCCAGAGATAAAAGCTTGATTCTAAATAAAATGGCTTCTGTAGGTCTTAAACACGCTTCAATTGACCTGGGCACAACATTAACATTAGAGGTATTACGACAGGTAGCTGTTTCGAGAGAAACAGTAGTTGTTGTACGGTAGTTGTTGCTTTAAATATGTGGCCCGCAGTGCTCTCAGTAAGTAAAAGAAAGTGAGATTCTTTATGCTTTAGGAAGTTACTTTTTCTATTGGATTATGAATGTAGAATGTATGAAAAAACAGGACAAAAAGACACGGATAGGGATTCAAAAAATGAACAGAATTTTTAGTAGCAATTTCTTTTTTATTCTTGTTTCATCAACATAATCAATAGATATAGCAATGTGTAGATAATATAATTGTACAATGTATAAACTAACTTTGAACTGACCATATGAGTTTTTCTTCCCATATGCAAACGACCATCTATGTATAATGTAAATCTTTTGTATACATATTATATTATATTTTATACGATATACTTATATATACACAGTTATAATTATATTAATCGTAGTCATAATAATTATGTAGTAAATTGTATTATTATTATTATTTATCATATAGTTAGATCCTCTTGTTCATATCTACATGATATTGTTAATCTAGTAAACAGATTGACACAACTTAAATGAGAAATGACAAACGATACTTTTTTGCGTACTGACGTCAAATTTATACACTGGAAGATATGATAATTTATAATTTAGATCAAACAAATTAAAAAAATTGTTATTATATCGAGGGGTGATGTGAACGTTGGGTGCATTAAAACGAAAAATAATACAAGCTATACTGTATACTGTATAGCCTAAAGATGTCATTTTTTCTTGTCTTTGTAAAACATAAAATATCATAGTAATTGCTTGTTTATAGTAAACACACCATTATAAAAAAACACGTCTTACACTCTTTTTTCTTTCGTTCGTACAAAAAAATTATTCGATTAAAAAGTCTTCAAGTTTTTCTCATTTAAATCGAGCTGTTTCCTTTGTTTATAACGCATGTAAATGATAAAGATTTTTTGATATTTCGATACACACAGTACATAATACATGCAAACTTACAATTTTTTAACTCATATCAAAACTTAATTAAATTTATTAAAAAGATTATACTTATTTCTTCAGAATGACATCATTTTTACATCCAACACCAAACTGATAATTGTTATTTAGTCAGCATTGTGGTGTTTTTTCATTTTAGTTTACGCTTGCTTCTTTTGAGTAAAAATTCTGTATAGTTAGAGTCTACATCCTACATTGTAAATTGTAAATATATTTCAAGTATTGTATTCAAGTAAACTTTGAGAAATAGCAGCATATTAAGTATATGTAAGTATAAAGGCAAAGGCAGGAGGAAATACATGAAATACACATATGACTAAAGTTATCGTAGTTACGAAAAGTCGGGAAATGATGAGAACATTTTTATATTTTCTATTTTCTGCATCAATCACCCGGGATAAAAATGTAATAGTATATTAATTTTTGTGAGATAAACGTTTATACATTAAAACATAATTTTTTTAATCTTGTTTTCTGTTTTTTCGTAAAAATACATATGATTACAACTTACGAGACAAACCTCTTTTTCTCATTTCTCATCATACCCCGACTTTTCTTGTACATCTATCCATTACGTTTAGATACAATCTACATCAAAACATGTAGCATAGTAATATATATATTAAATATGTACAGATACATTTCTAGCCATTATCTTTGCATGTAATTTATAATTAAACATTATATAAAACCTACTACAGTATATGTACATTTTATTAAATACACACTAAAATATTCCATATGTATTTTTCATATTATTTTATAAAGTTATTATCCATTTTTGTATATTGTATATAATATGTATGTCTCTAGAAGAGAAACGAGTATTTTGCATTTAACAAGTTTAATAGCTGGAATAAAATATATACAATTATTATCGTATAAAACTTACATCTATACATTCGCCTAAACGAATAAATACAAGTGTATTTAGAATCTGTTTCATTTTTATTTGTGAGTAAATAAATTGTTTTATGTGTTTTTACAGCGTAGTTCTTACATCTATATTTTATCTATATTTACACTTAACACGTAGAAACTTTTTTAAATTCAAGTTTGAGTAAAGTAAAGTAAAACAATGCCTTATGCCTTACAATGTACTAATTTCTAATTTTATCTATCTACTTCTACCTTATATATTCTAAATAAATGACATTTCAATACATAAATACTTGTGACTCTCATACAAATTTTGTTATGATCAATGATTGCCTTAGTCCGTTTATTATAATGCATTATTATACATATATCTATTATAGCATATAAGTAACTCATGTAGTTTAAACAGTACACATTTTTTTTGCATAGGCTTGTTTCACAGTCAATGAAAAAGCTTTAAATAAACCTGGCCTGGTTTCTGTCTGTGGATTGGTGTTTAAAATTTACTGTATAAAAAATTGTTTGTTTGTTATACAAACTCACCTTCCTTTTCTATTTTACTTATAAGTTATAAGTAGTAATTATTAGACGTAATTAAAAATATGTATTCAGTATAGCTTCAAGCACACATTGATTGTTAAACTACATGCTACATACATACATACATACACTATATAGTTCATTTCTCATGCGTATAATATATTACTGTAAATTGTAATCTTTTGGACAGATATTATATAGACAGATAATAATATAAACAACTTTTAAAGGTTGAAAATCAACCGTATTTAGTTTTCAATCTGTAATGATGTTTTGTAGAAATTTGTGATTATGTAAGTTAAAAAATCTCAATCTTTTTCACTGCCAAGTATTTATAAAGAGTTATATATTTTACGAAACAATATTTTATATTATACATTGTACACTATGTACAAACATTCACATGTGTCTGAAAAGTCTTAGGATGCAGCTGTACTACATTAAACATTGCATTTAACATGTATAACATATTGTATAATATATTCTAGATTCTAGATTGTAACAACAACCAAAAATGAAAAATTACGAGTAATACAATATATATTATAATTTTTTATGTATTGTTCAAATTTGAAAATGGAACCATATACACTCGTGGACA
>JAQGBI010000384.1:0-17342 GCA_034698325.1 Sminthurinus elegans | reverse complement strand
TCCACCCACAAGAAGTGGGAAGAGCTGGAGCCTTGATTTTTTTTGCAATCATGTAGGCATAATGTCAACTCAAAAAGATTTTGTCTTCATAAAGTTTCGTTTAGTCGGATCTGAGATCCAGAACAAAGATTTTGAATCCTATGTGTTTTTTATCCGGACTGTCATGCATCTACGGTAGCGTAAATTTAGGGAGAAATGAAAAGTTCTTTCCAAGT
Source organism: Sminthurinus elegans (assembly GCA_034698325.1). Lineage (NCBI taxonomy): Eukaryota > Metazoa > Arthropoda > Collembola > Symphypleona > Katiannidae > Sminthurinus > Sminthurinus elegans. Next base: position 17,127 of record JAQGBI010000384.1, on the reverse strand, counting down.
ATTTCCCCATCAACACCAAAACCACGATACAAAACACTGTGAATAGTGCAGCGCATACTTCTTAATTACTAATACTTCTCTTTACCTCCAACGCCAATTCTTCACCACAACACAAAACAGCTATATATATTGTATGTACCAGGACAGCTACAGTGAGGGAAAAAATCTATAGTAAAACTGGATAAAAATTCAAATCCAGTGGTTTTAAGGTAAAAGTCAAGCCAAACTTAATGGCTTAGCGCAAGACGCAGTTGAACTGGAAATTGAAATGGAAATTCAAGTCAAAGTTATAGAGTTGAGAGAATATTGAAAAATTCTGTGTGTTAACTTACAACAAAAGAGGATTTAATTTTCCTTCTGTTCTCTCTCTTTCTTTCGTCGGCGTCATCGTCATCTCCTCAAATGTTCTCCTTCCCCATTCTTTGTTCATCTTCCATTTTCCAGTCTCTGTTCTCCGCTCTCTCTACAACTAATTATGAAGTAGTTCCGTGCATGTGCTCAACTTTGAAAGAGTGGAGGAAAATTACCGTGGTCGTGGCTGTCGTTGTCGTCATTCTCGTCCTCTATGAATTTACCTCCTTTCACCCTCCTTTCGGCAAATGCGTGTACAAAATGAATGAAAAGTTAGAGCTTTTCTTCATCTTCACATGTGCGTCTTCTTCATTTTCAACACATTTAGTTTACACATGTTGATATTATGATATAAGCTTTATAACAAAGAGATCTCTTTGTTCATTTTCTCCTCTTCTCAATTTATACTATATTATGATCTTCTCTTTATGATTGTGCTCCTTCCTTTGCCACATGTTTAAAAAAATGAAATCTACATAAGATCTACAGTAAAAGCACTACTACAGTGGATATCCTTAATTCATTATGATTATGATTTTGCAATTAGCTAAATACATGGACCCGAGGTTTTCACTATAGGTATAAATTACAAACAAAAAGACGATGAACAATAAACTATACCTCCTTGACTTATCATAATGACTATTCTCTCGTTCTCTTCTTTCTTCTTTTTCTCATCGTCCTCCTCTTTCTTCTCTTTCCTCTTACTTACGATGAGATATTCCTCCCTTTCCGTTTCCTTCTAATCTACTTTTAATTAAAGAGGAGATAAGGGACGCCCATTCTAATTGTCATGTATTTTATCTCTATGGAAAACTCATTACTGCAGACTCACAAAGTTCTTTCTGGTTTAATTTTTAATCAAGCTAATTATTGACATTAATTAAAATTACAAAAAGTAACAATAATTATTTTACTGGCTTAATCTTAAAAGTATCTGAAAAAGTAAGAAGTCTGTGAAATTTTTTGACAGAAGAATCAAAGTCATGGCTGTGATATTAAAAATTGAGAAAAATCCAAACACCCAGAGTTTTGAGTCATAAATCAAGAATCACAAAGAAAAATTCATAATATGCGTATCAGTAAAATGAAGTAGAAGTTCATATGCATTCGGCAAAAAGAAATTAGTCTAAAAATGAAATGGAAAGGAAACTTACTATGAAAACTAACATGGCGCATGAGAAAAATAATACTGATATTACTATAGTACAAAGATGACGAGGGTAATGACGATTTTACTTTCTCTCTTGACTTCTGGCGTTTTTCTTTGTTTTGCCTCCTGATTATTGAAAAAGAAAAAAGTGGAGGTTTTTTTTGTATTGTGTAGAAAATATGAAACTGGATGTAATAGACAAGCGACAAGTCTGACGGGCGCGCTTTCTCTCTCTGACTATTGCTTATTACTTATTACATTCTTATGACTTAAAAAGTTTACAGGGAGAGGAAATGAAGTGATGTAAAGTAAGTATGCATAAAATAAAATCAAAGAGAATGAAAAGAAGAAGAAGAAAGAGAAAGAAAGAGAAGAATGTAAAAATCAGGGAGAGAAAAAAATATTAGGGAATTGAAAAAAAGGGGAGCTCATTTTTCATTTCAATTCAATACGAGTCTAGTTGACTCGACTAGTGAAGAATGGAAAAAAATGGAAAGAACAATACGGTGTGTAAATGAAATGAAATGGTGAATGAGAATGAAAAAAATGAGTTTCAACATGTCACACTCACATTATGGATGAGATTCCAAATGGTAAAAATTATTAAAAATTAGTTTTCAAATGGGAACAAATTAGAAAAAATTACAGGAAAAGTTCCTATGAAAACTCTTTTCTTTTTCCTCCTCCATGTGTTGTCATCTGCATAAGCGCTCACTCGACACTTGACACTCTACATTCTATATATACTCAATTCTCTATCCAGCTCGTAAAAATCACATAGAGAAAATCACAAGCCAAGAAAAAAGAAAAGAGAGAGAGAGACAGTTATGTTAGGCTTTTGATTCTCTCCCTCTCATTTTTTCCCTCCTGGAACAGGAACATGAAACTTTGTAAATGAGTAAAGAAAAAAAAAGAGTGCAAATTTCTCATCATTCAATTAGATATGCATGCTTCTCTCTCTCACTTTCACCAATTTTTTATGCCCATTTCAACTTTCAAGTTTCTAGTTTCAAGTCGTCGACAGCTTTGGAAGAAAAAGAATAGAAACTTTCCGTCATCAACTCCCTTCTCCATAAAATCTATAATAAAGCTATCCATTATACACTATACATTATACATACATGTGTCTCTTATAATATTTTATTATATTATGCAAGAACTTTTATTTTTGACTCAATTCCTTATTAGAAATTTCCAGAGGTTCCAACTTCCATAAATCTGTCATTAGGCACAGGATTTTTTCAGCACATGCTCACTTTTCAATTCTCAATGCTCAATTCTCAATGCTCATTGTTCAAGCCTTCACCTTCATCTTTACAACTACTACTATAGTACTAGGCGTATTATAAATCCGTTTCATATCATCTTCCTTCCTCCTTCACACACCATCATTAAACATTGAACGCCTACTGCTGAAAGTACGTATGAAATTACTAGTTAATTAAACTTTCCGATTACAAAAGCCTAAAACAAAGAGGCCACCCAAATAAATGTAACCTTCAATTATAACTCCCACTTTTCTTTTCTTCATATGATCTTAGTACTGAGTAATAGCCAATAATATAATATAGTGTGATCTTTGTACAAATACTGAACAAATCATTGTCATGGCGACTAGGCAAAGAGTCTATAAGAATCCCCTCTTTCGGTTAGTTGAAAGTTTGATGTTGGATGTTGGATGTTTCTAGGTAATGGGGTGGAAGTGGAAATGGAATTGGAAGTACAGATCCAAGTGGCTGGTTTCAACTATACATGAAAAGTAAAAATAAGCATGTGTAATGTGTATCTATCTATCTATAATCATGATATTGTAAGTTGGAAGTGGCAGGCATGTGAGATGAATGCATGTTTTTTTTTCGTTTCGTTTTAAACTCGAATTGTAACTTGAAAGTTGTAAGTATTACCTCTATACTATACTTATATAAGTAGAAAGGGAGAAATGTAGAAAATGGTAAAAGAAGAAGGGAATGGCGGTGGAAATGATGGACTGAGAACTGAGAAGGCCATGGGAAAATGGAGAAAGTTTAAGCAATCTACACGGAAATAGGATGGGATGTAAGATGCATAGAAGAAGAGGACTTTTATGTCCTCTACAAATCAGTTTCCCTGCTAGAAAATGGAATTATGTAATTTGGGTCCTTTATGTAGGAAAGAGTATCATATGGATTGAAGAGAAAGAGAGAGAGAATATCATTTGGCCCATCATTTGGCTAGGCAAAAAGAAAGAAAGTAGGAAAAAAGTAGGAGAAAAAGGCATTCCGCCAAACCAAGCCAAATCGAGTCAAGTATAGTCAAGTCGAGTCGAGTCAACATGAGTTGAGTTGAGTCGAATAAAAAGGGTAAGAAAAGGACTTTTTATACCAGAAAATAAATGTAGAATAGGAGGAAAAGAATTTTCTCTGTATGATCATCATGTATAAATGGTGATGGTGATGGTGATATTTTCTCCTGGCTTGTTCATCTTCATCTCTCTTTTCATCCTATTCCATACTCTATCTCCAATATATATTATACTTAACCCCATCATCCACCATGAAATGATGATATAGGATAGATAGAAATTCATATCATCAACCATCAACATCAACTATATATACTATATTATGTACACCTATATGCACTGTACAATGTACACTAGATGCGACAAAAGACAAAATGCAAGTATTCCCATTTTCCCATTTTCTCCTTCATTTCAACTCAATTCTACAATACAAACTACACCGTATCATAGCAAAAAGACTTACTTTCCTCATCCTTCAAAAGGTAATTTGTAAAGCACAGTGTAGGAGTAAAAGAGGACAAAGAAACAATGAATAAAGAAGGGAGAGGCATAAAAAATATAAAAGGTTTGGTTACAAGTCCAAATTTAGATGCAAAACTATATACACAGATATGTACTATGTACATTTTACATACATGGAATTGTTCATGAATTCATACATTCATTTTCCACTGAAACTAAATAAAAGAGTTTGAGGATTGAGGAGAAAGATGAATATATTTATAGCTTATAACCCATAAGCCATAATATCTTTTACCTTTCACCTTTTTTCAAGGGTGGGTGTCTGTGATGTGCTGTGAGGTGAATGATAACATGAAATGAAATTTGAGATCAATGAGTTGTCATTGTCATTCAACGCCTCCGCAAAACCGTCCAATTTTCCAATTTCATCATGTCTGTGGTGTGGTGCAGTGTGAATTGTGAATTGTGATGGGATATGGAATATAGGAAATGGGACTCATCAGAAATTCAAAAGTCAAAATCCAAATCATCTGGATGGGACATGATCACATTTCAGAATCCTACATTGTGCATTCAATTCTCAACCAAACACATAAAAACTATCCACCTTTTATTCTTTTCTCCAGAGGAAAAAGGCTCATTGCATTTCTCTCTCCTCACATTTCATATCATATGTATACTATTGGCTGTATGTACCTTGTACACTTTGTACATTGTACATGTACGGGAAAAAGATATTGTCTTTGAAACCCTTTTTTATACGCTCATCTCCTGTCACTTGTCTCCAACTCTCTAACAAATATCGACACATGGATATCGATCTGACCGATAAAAATCTCATCCCTTCACATCATCAGTTCATCTTCTTTTCCAGACTCCAGACTCGTCCAGAGTATTTTCTCATGTACATGAGTAAAAAGAAAAAAAAGGAGAGTCAAATGATAACGATACAGCTCTTTGCTTTAGTAAAAGGTTCATCTAAAATCTAAAAGGTTTCGATCTCAAAAGAAATGTATACTTTGGAGCTCAATCTATAGGAGGCTAACAATTTGTCTAGTAATTTTGGATGCTTTTGGCGTAGACTTGACTTTACATATACTAGAGTAATGACTTAAAATAAAGACATTTATTCAAGACTCAAGTCAGCACTCAGTACACTCATGAAAATATTATATTATATTATATTACAAGGAGAAATATAAAATATAAAATACAAAATACAGAGCGTAGTCCAGTCAACAGTCAACACAACAGGATCAAGTCTCATCAATCAATTTTATATGCTCAAGCTCAAAACTCTTTTTTACTTGTGCAGTTTGTTATGTAAATGCTGAAGGTTGTTTATGTACGAATGCTTGATACTTTGTGAAGAATTGTGTGTTTTATATTTGAGTTATAATCTTTCATTTTTCATAGTAATAAACTGAGAACTATTATTATTATAAATTATATCTACTTCTTATTTTACGTATCTTGTATCTCTTGTACATTGCAAGTTTCTTACTCAACTGCGTAACATGAGTACAGAAGAATATTAAATGGAATAAAAGTTCAGAGTCTATAATCCATCTTTCTTGATTCTTCTTGAGCCTACTCATTTTTCATAATAAATTGTCATTATTTTTATTAATGGGGGTAACTGTGATACTCTGTGCTAGCTTATCCTGTTTAAGCTGAGAGCTGGGCAATATATAACCTTTTAAATTGAGTAGAATATTCAAGCGAAAAAGTGTAAATTCTAAATTGTATGAATTGTAAACTGCACTTTGGAAAACTTGGACTCTGCTCTGTACTCTGTATTCTGTACTTCTTACTCGCCAACACTTCAAGACTAAAGATACAATGTCGAAAGTCTGGATGTATCATAGAATTTTTTTTCTTCCACATGATTCCATTGTATGATTTATGTTAGGAAGAGAACGTAGAGTTTTAACCTGTAAGATCCGTCTCCAAAGGACGTGAATGAATTTCTATTGATATTTTAATATCTAGTTTTTTCTATAGTATGAAGGCATAAATGGACATAATAAAAATATAAAAACGTATGGATTTATAATGAAGAGAGAATCTATAGATAGATAGATTGTGGATTGTGTGTAAGAGTGTTTCTTTTTTCTTGAAACATTTTGTTCAGACGTTGTTCCTTTTCATCCGGAGCTCTTAAATCATTGGGTTTCTACAATAAATGGCTTGCATGTGTCACATATATAATAATGAGTACAAACACTGGCAAACACACAATGTATTGAATGAGTATGAGGGAAAAGTGATGAAGTTGTCGTGAAACGGAAAGAGAGAGAGTGTGTATGGTGTAAAGAACAAACTACACAGCCGCGACGCTCTCATTTATACCCACTCGCTCTTCCATGACGACCGAATGAAGACTAATGGTAACTATATGTAAAAGTTCAGAGTCAGAGTCCACCAAGTTCACTTTAGTTGTAGTTCCACCAGTACCGTCTTTATTCACAACTCGTTGTAGTAATAGTAATAATAATACATACTTTTTGGCTGTCCAAAGGGCGAAAACAACTTTATTTATTTTACAAACTTATTCTACATCCATCCACTATTTGTGATCACTGCACCCAAAAAAGGTCGACCAGTTGCTCACATTTTCCTTCCATTAAATGTTATTAAATGTTTCACTCTATTCACTCTTTTCTCTATCCACTGGCCACATTCTTTTTTCTGTCTGTTTTCTAAAAACTTGCACAGGATAACTCTCATTTCTTTCTAATATCATAGTACAAAATGCTTCTGTGTTCTGTGTACTATTAAACATGAACAGCATTAATAAAGATTGAGAAAATAAAACACTTTTCATAATTATTATTTTGAACTATTATTATTCTCACAATTCAGTTTTACACATACATATGCTGTAGTGTTTAATATTTCTATACTTAAAGTACATAAAGATCTTGAAACAGACAGAATATACAGAATAAACTGTCAAATCGGGATTGAAATATGGTAGTTAAAAAACTAAGAGCTCAAACATCAGAAATAAGCAAAAGCTCAGAATTCACAGTTCATTTTATAAACATAAAATTCCGTCCACTACATTTTGAAGTGAATGAGAAGAGTAAACAGCCAAGTAAAATATACGACTCAACTTCATGAAAATGACCAGGAACATTAACATTAACCACAGGCGGAGACGGAACATTTGACCTGCACGTGACCTGATTAGCCTTGTAGTTTGTACATTGCACATAGTTTGTACAGCTTTGGAAAAATGAAGGAAACCCGGAATACTGAACAGTGAGAACAGTGAACGCCAAAATGTTTCCAGATAATCGGTAATCGGTTAGTTCCAGTTTCATCAACGTTGGGGGCGAACGTGTGTCGACACACACGTTTGTGGTGATAACGATGATGTGATAGGAAACAAGATTAAAGATTGCCGTTTGAGGATTGAGGATTGAGGATGAGAACCCTCCCTTGTTCACACATATGCATCATGCATTCCTAAATATTTGTGTGGATTGTGGACATGATGAGAAATGAGGAACGCTTGTCTTTATTTATTATTTACCGAGTCTCGTTTATACTAGAGTAGGCTAAATATTACATCAGCAGGATTGAAGGGTAACTCGTTAGTCCAGAAATTTGTCCAAATATCCAATATCAAATGACGCTATCACATTCTCATTTTAACGGTAGATATCAACACTCAGATTTGGGATTGTGACTTTGTTGTTAATTGTGCTTGTATTTAATTAAAATCTAGTGCAAACTGCAAAGAAAAATAATTATTATTATACTGTGCATACTTTTCATAATAATTATTTTAATTACTTTAATGTATTTTTTGTCCTACTACTTTTTTTCTGTAAATAAAAATGAACATACTTTTTTTATTTGTTTGTATAGGAATAATATTTATCAATATATATTACACATGTATTTATTATTTGATATGTGATATTTGATATCATCATTATTTATAATTTAATATATTATCCATTAAGAGAACGAAAACGAAAACGAAAACGAGGTTGACTGTTGACATTGTAGTTGTTTGGGATGGAGTGGCTCTGTTACTACAGTGGGACTACATAAATGTGAAAGGTCCTTTTGTCATTGAATTGTAGATGGATTGTGTGTGGATGGACTGAACACAAAGATTCGTGTAGTCACTGTTCCAGATCGTGGAGATCTAAAGTGAATTGAGTTGAACTGAGAGAGTTGTCTCTTTGTGCAATGTTAGCGACTCTATTTTTGTGTTCTATTCTCTATACTCCAGCTACAGATCCCACTTACACATTAAAACATGGAACTACATGCACATGGCTTGGACTCTGATCTTTCGGTCGGATCGAATGAAATTCATATGTGAGGAAAACACAAAAATGAATCAGTTGAGTGTTCAATGGAACAGAACTAGTGAACATGAACGGGAAAGCACGTTTGACTTGATGAGGATAATGATCAACAACAAAAGTTAACCTACAACCGTATCAACATCAGGTATTTAAAGAGAGCCATCAATTTCAATTTATAATGGACTCCAAACTCGGAACTCCGAGTTCCAAATGAATGCTGTCCTTGTTGTTGTCCTCACATTCGTCTGTATTTTAATATCATTAACTCATCCATCCCTTTTCAAGTCTCAATACTGACATTTTTCTGTTGCATTGAATTGTAAATTGTGATTCCACTTTTTCCAATACCTTCCTAAATAATTTTGCTCTCTAAATCGTTATTGCAATCTCAAGTAAAAATTTTAATCGTATAAAGTATTTTTTTATCCGCTTCCACATAACCTTGTATTATGAATTACAATACAAGAAAAAATTCAAAAACTGCATCCATTTTTGGCATTCGTTCATCATTTTATTTCATTTTTTATACAGGTTAAGAACGAGGGTTTCTTTACACAAGATTAATAGAGATTGGATTTTGGATTGTGTCATGCCACACTGAAAGTTAGCTGTGAAGCTATTGACTATACATGTGCGACACATGAAATTTCTAAAAATTTATCTGCTGTGAAATAGGAAAAAACAAGAGTTTTCTATCATTTCTATTCATAAATGTTATTAGCTCCTAAAGTTGTGCACAAAATACAAAATGTAAATGTATTAGAGAAAATGGTGAAGATTTTGGAGTAAATTGATTGAGAAAAACGAGAAGAATATTCTAAATTATACTTGTATGCGATTGGTAGTTGGTAGGCATAAAATGTAACATGTATACAATGTACAATCTAAAACTTGGAATCTATATTATGTGTATAGATTTAGAAGCTTAGTTTCTCTCTCTCTCTCTTGCATATTTCTCATGTTTCATACTGCACTGTGGATTGCAAATTGTAACGTAGATACTTGAAGTGTTTGGCAGCAAAATAGAAGAGAAAAGGAGAGAAAAGGGCTTTAGAACAACAAGCGGAAACTCGATGGTGTTTTCTGTTTTCCAATCAACTTTATATACATAAATAATCATCTTTGTTCATCTATACAGATATAAATAATAATATTTTCCTCCGCTTTTCTCTCTTTCTCTCACTCCACTTGAATTCAATCCTCACTTGTTTTGTTCAATTTGGATCCGATGCGGTGTTACTACAAGGAGCGAGAAAAGTCTTATGATGAGATCTAAAGCGTTTCATTGGGAATTGAGAATACATGTAGAATATGAGAGACAAAATGCAGAATTTTGGAAGGTAAGTGATGAAATAGACATTGTAGTAAATCAATGATAAAATTAAGTATAAAGCTTTTATAAATAAATGGTGGTGGTGATGGTAGGCGATAGAAGACCAGAGAATGAGCATCACATTTACAATGTACAAAGTACACAGGCAGAGCAGATGAGATGAGGACGAAAACAAAAAGGAGAATGAGGATCAGGATGAGAGTTTGTTCGTTTCATCAGGACGAACATTGAACAAGGAACAAGGAGCAAGGAATAACCCAAATGTTCTCTAGGGGTTGTAATTCAATTTGGCTTTTCAATTCAATCACAGTATCAAAGGCATTAGATATTAGAAGAACAAGAGCGAGTAGTAGAATTTAGAGCTTAAATACGAATGAGACAAGCAAAAACACACAAACACTCTAATATACACAATGAATATCTCTATACTGTGTATACAGCAACTTTGGAAAATGACACTCGGAACCCAAACCAAAACCAGAACCAGAACCAGAGAGGTGGAATTAGGATGAGAGATTCGAGAAAGGAAAGCAAGTGCAAGTGCGATCCGCATGGATCCGCTCCGTTATTCCTATTTGTTTCCATATTAATTTGAACGACACCCCATCATTCCATAAACTAGCATCATCATAGTCCTAATAGAGATAAATGGATGATTCTTCCTCACTTTTATCTATTCTACCCCTTTTATACTCTTTACGGTGCTCACTTTACTTTGACTTTTGCAAATCAAATATCTAGTTTCTCTCATATCTATATTTACATTTCTGTAAACATATCCGAATGAAATAGAGAATTTTACTCTTTACTCTTTACTCTTCAGTCATCACAATTCACAATCATAATCCAAATGCATCGTATCGGTTGACGCATTTATCCACATGCGCATATTCACATTCAATACATTTATCGTTATAGAGGTGTTTGAAACTTGATAAGTAATGATTTCATATGTATTCTATAAGCTGCACAGATAGTCAAATAGAACAGCTCGCTACAAGTCAAATTTTCAATTCAGCTAATAGCTTCCCTCAATTTATCCATTATCAATTTGAGTAACCGTTTCAGTACTTGTACGAATTAGGAATCAACGAGTTTGAATACAGAAAGGTCGACTAATTCATACTTTTGATTATAGTCAGAGTGTATAGTAAGTGGAACTCATGGTAAAATCAAAAGTCACTGTAGAAAACATAACTTGATCTTCATCATACAATATTTGATATTTGGTATTTGATATTTTTGATATGGAATTAAAACAATCTATACGGGCAAAAACAACTTTGTTTTCCCCTTTAATTCAAAAATCATCTCACTATAGTCATAGTACAATTAGCTAATGCCTAGTGCATAAACTGAACGAAGTGTAATGAAACAAAATGAAATAAAATAATCAAGTTAAAAAAGGACAGAGGTGAAGAGGATTGAGAATCATATTAACTTTTTACTATGATATTCATTCCCATTACAATCAATTTTAATGAATTAAATTTAGACATCAATTGAGTTTCATACTATTTAATTTGATTGGCTAACAGTATTTATCATGGAAAATGTATTAATGATTTAAAGTTTCATAAATTTGAATGTAATAATTTCCCCGTTTTTTTTCTAAAACACACCGTCAAAATGAGAGGTAAATAGTAAGTACGACATCTACAATGTACATATTATGCATACAGTTGGCTCTTCCGAGTTGATCTTATTATTTTCTCCTTCTCCAAGAACCAAGAGCCAAGTAGTTAAGTAAAGTTTATCGTCAATAGAAGTTTGCGCTCTGCTTGCTTTTGTACATACAGAGAAAGGTTGATGGAGAAGTAGTGGAAGAGAAAAGAGTGTCTAAGATGGGCAGAGTAATTAAAAAGTAGTTTGTCCGAGTTGCGAATGAGAATTGTTGAAATGTAAGTAAGTATCAAAGTATATGGAATACGCAGCTTGGAGCTTGTAGGTTGGTTGGTTCAGAAATATACACCCAAATGACTTTATTTATGGAGCTTGAATATGCTGTGTGCTATACCTAAATATCAGTTAACATACCGTACATGACCAAATAATTACTCCGGGTACTACTTGTATTATTGAAACTGTATGAAAAATCTATGCCTTCTTTCATGCGACAAAAAAGGCTCGAATTATGAGTTACTCGGATATATTTATGAGCTGTGTGATAATTTGGTCATATACGGTTCCTCCATATGTACTCTTATATGGGATAGATAAGTGGAAGGATAATGGATAATAGAAGGTGAAAGCGCAGAAAATAGAGAGAGATGCGCATAATCGCGGTCGGGAGACTATTAGAAGAACAGGAGTCAGGAGAAGAGAGAGAAAGAGAGAGAGAGAGAATCGGTGTATGTACCTACTTTTGTAGATTGTAGATTGTACATGTTTTCTATGACTGAGTCGAGTCGGGAAATTGATTTCATGATGAAGCTCGCTACTCGCTGGTTTTCGGCTTCTCTGGCCGTGTATAAGAAGCGGAGGACGAGAATGAGAGAGAGACAGAGAGCAAAACACCGCGTAACTATTCACTCAGCTCAGCTCAGCTCAGCTCAACATACAGACATTATAATATTCAGGGAAAAAAGCATGCACTCATGTACACTTTACACTCTCATATGTAATACATGTACAAAATGCATATATACATTTGGATGTAGAGATGAAATAGATACACCTTTTATTTGATACATACTCTACGCTAATGTAACATCATAACAAGATGAAATGATATGCATGTATGTATGCATGTATGTATCATCTAGGAATGTGTTCAAGTATATTCAAGATATGTACTATGATTATTACTACTACTATTATTATTATTATTATGTATGATGATACAGTGACAAGAAAGAAGGAGAAGAGGGAAAAGGTTCCTGAGGAGTGTGCATGTGTGGTCTAGAACTCCACCTTCTCCAGTCAAACAACACTATTTTCCTGGGAGGAGTCACAACAGCGTCGGACTCTCCTTCCACCTCCTCTATCTCACACTCACACTTTTACTCACTCACTCACTCACTCACCAAACCTGCATTTCAGGCTTTCTATTGTGAATTGCACTACTCATATGATATGATATGATATGGATAAGGATTACTTGATTTCCTCTGTATTACAAACTATTGTAAAAGTTCATGTACATATTATAGTGTACATTGTAAATGTATCTACTATATGCATAAAGGCAGTACAGGATACAGGGTGCACTAGAACTTTTTAACTACAGATTCTATTTTAATTATTTTGATGTTGTGCACGCTTTTGGCTATTGACCTTTGACATTTTACACTTTGTGTGTAATTAATTTGTGTAATATTCCAAAGTAAGTACTAAACACAAAATGATTTAGCTCTTTACCCGATAGTTTTCAAAAATTATTATTAAAAATTTTGTACACTTGCGATTTCAGATTTTGTCATTATTTTTATTTTGTCAAACTTTTATTTTTTGAAAAAAAGAAAACTTTGCTTGTTTTTAATACACAAAATCAAAGTTGCATGGATACTGGACTATTTGAAATACCCTGTAACTCTATAGCGATACAGCTATGTATGTATCGGAACATGGATGAGAGAAAAAAGCATGAAAATGTTCCAATCGCTTAATAATTCTCATATCAGAGATCCTATGAAGATTCTGATGCTCACATTGGACATCTAGCTTATATATTCTTATTTTCCCTATAAAAGTTGAGAATTGAGAATACATGTATTAGTCATTCATCTATTAAAGTACTCCTCAAAGGACCACGTATAAACATACGACATACAGTGAAGTGCACAAAAACATATATGTATGTATGAACTTGGTCCTAGATTTTAGCTTTTGGATTTTGGATTGAGGTATATTTATTATTGTATATTGTATACAAAATACATATACCATATATAAAAGTAAGTGTACATATTGGTGCATCCCACCCGAACAAAATTCTCTCTCTCTCTCTCTCTCTCTCTCTCTTTCCCTTATGGATTGTCACCTCTGCACCCCAAGACCAACTATTACTATATACAATCTCGATTACCATTATACACCAAGATATGAGCAAGCAAAAGAGAGGAAGAGAGAGAGAGAGAGAACTCATGACTTCAACTCAAGTCAAATAATAAAACCTCTTTTATTCTTCATCTGACTTCCACTTTTGACTCATTGTGGTGTACAAGAGTGAGTGAGTGAGAGAGAGAGAGAGCGAGCGAGTTTATTTACAAGTCTCGTGTGGATGTTTCAGCTTCCAGAGTCAAAAACAGAATCAGAATCAGAGTACTTGAAAGCCAAGGATCATTCAGTCTTTAAGTGAATCGCCGGTACTTTAGTATTCTGCATTCAGTTCATGGAAAACAACTCAGAGTTAATAACTTTAGACACTAGACACTAGACATTATACATTAAACAGTTCACAGTCGTCTAATACTCCTCTTTACACACAATTGGATTTCAAGACAACTTCATTGAATAAATAAAAGGTTAAATAATCATCATCATAATAAAACTGCAAAGTGTCCTCATTTAAATTGATTAGTGAAAATTGTTTGACTATTCAGTAAAATGTAAAACTATGTAAATTCAAATTTCAAATGGATTGGATCGTGATTAAAACTACACACTTTTTATCAAAAGTTATAGTGAAAAAACTACAGTGCTCTAACGTAATTAAAGTGTGAGTGAGTTTAAAAAAAGAACCAAAATAAAATTAGTAGTTGATGAATCAAATTTTGGCTGACCAAGCAAAAAAAACGGGAAGATATATAAATCCTTTTGTATTTGTACGTTAAACTCATAAAGTGTTGTTTTGACGATGAGGATGATGAAGACTCAAATCTGAAGAGAAAATTTGATGATTGGTGAACAAAAAAAAACAAACGCTGCATTCTGTACTTGTGATAAATAAGAATTTCAAGTTAAGTGTCAAAAAGGAGGAAAACGGAGGATAATAAAGTTTACGCGTGTAACTTGTCAAGTTTCAGTTTTTTCATGTTCTCTTGAGTCTCGAGAAAAGAGAGGAAAAAAGTCAAGATTACAAAAGTGTTTGTATGTTTTCTGTCCTGGCTGGTTGAAATATTAGGATTTTAATCTACCTTGACCCAAGGAGGACCATCGGACCATCGTTACTCTTTTGTGTTAAAGTGATGTGTTTTTTTTGTGGGGCTTTTTTGCTCTGTCCCGGTTTTGGTTTGATGTGTGACATGTGTTTGTATTCAAAGTCTTATACTTGTTGTTTTTCCTCCTTGTTTCTTTGGTCCTAGTTCTTTTCTAGTTTTTGATAGTTGGTAGTTGGTGAGAACGCTTAGGACGTTCTCATCATCATCCTATTGCCCATACCCGGGTAAGCCTGTCAAAACGGCCACCCTACGTGAAAACCCGGGTTTGCACTTGACGGACGATTCCAATACGCCGTCACTACAATCCAATTCAAATTCAAAAGATAGCATTGATACTCCCTCCTCGTCACCACTATCCCGAGTCAGCAGTTCGCCTTCGGTATGTCTTTTACGCTTTCTTTTTCTTTTTATGTTTCCATCCATAATATGTAATGTAATGTATTTATTTTATGATCTTTCTTAAACGGAATTACAAAAATACATGACGTATCTTCTTGTTTTATTTATATTCGTTGATGCTCCGTAAAATAACTCTCAGGTGTAAAATTGTGGTATTTATTATAAAGATGATATTTATTAATTAAGAAAAGATAGGCGCGTGTGTTTAATAATAAGTTTAATATCTTTATCGTCAAAGTTCATAGATTTATAGGAAACCGTTTATCAACTTTATCATGTAATATTATGGATAAATATTTTTGTGACTCCATAGTACAAAATGATACAGGTGGTTTTTTCTCGACTGGATCTTTTCTTTTGTTATTTTTTATGTAAATAAAATTGAATCTTGTGCATACATAATCTATAATCTATATTGTAGATACTAGACACTAGATACTAGATAAATTGTATTGTATTTTGCATTCAAATTTAATGCATATAGGTAGTCAATAATAATAATAATATCTACTATAGGTTTCTGCTGAGGTTCTCAACTTCTTCTTCCTTTATCCTTGATATCTTGTTGAATTGTCAAAAAGTTGATTTGTGAGGAAAGCAAAGGAGAGGAGAAAATGGTAGAGATGGAAGATGGTAGAAAAAAGGGAATGAAACTACAAAACGGGCAAAACTTTTTATTTAACATCATAAATCGTGGTGAGAGCTCATGTAAAAGAGAAATTCTATATTTTCTATATTTTTGATGTGCTCTCTGGTCTCGCAGAAAGAGGAACGAGGAAATACACGTTTAGATTCTATATTCTACATTCTAGAGCCTACAGTTGAGAGTCTGGTATAGAACACAGAGCATAGATATCAATTCTTTCTCCATGTCTCAAGAGACAAATCTTTGTTATAGCTGTGTCTTTTTTGTCTACAGTCTATATCTATAGTAGTTGTAGATCCATATGTACGTGGTTCGTGGTCTATGGAGAATAATTTTGTATAAAAAAGCAGTTTTGCTATACTCTGTAAAAAAATAAAAGGAATAATATCCATTTTTTATGTACATAGTTCATAGGTACTGTAGACTGCAGAATGTAGACTGTAGACTGTAGATAGATGGTAGAAGAAACAATGTATGTATAATGTGGATGGTTGGATGAATTGGTTTGGTTTGGTTTGATATATTCACCCAAGGAGCCATGAAGAATATTATGAGGAGAATTGAAGGGAAAAACTGGAGGAAAATTGAATTTCATTCGCAGTGGAACAACTATTTCATATTCTGTGAATAGCTTTGAATATCCAATCGATCCCTTTTCCGTTCTCATATCCACAAAAAGATATTCTTTCTTTCATTCCCACATCCCACTCTTCACTCTACAATCTCTCCTTCCTCTATTATTACCACCATTGCATTGAATATAATATAATATTCTATGAATTCCATGAATTCCATGAATTTTGTATTGACCAGCCAACAGCCAACAGCCAACATGTATGAATAAGAAAGAAGTTCCAGAGAAAGAAAAGTAAAAAATACATGTACAATGTACATTCTAGATAGAATTTAAGAGATATCAGGTATATTTTCTAGTTTCATCACCAAGGCTTTCTCCAGTCTTGAGCCATTGTCTATAAAATTGTATGCAGTATGTAGTATGTAATATTATGTATCGATGTTACTTCATGGTCTCTCGTCAAACTAGACAGATGTGTTTGTCTTCCTGACA
>JAQGBI010000383.1:0-17359 GCA_034698325.1 Sminthurinus elegans | reverse complement strand
TGTAGTTGAGAAAACCTACTGGAATAATATTAATTGTGCGTGTAGAACACACATTGTACAGTATTATAGCTATGAGTAAAAACGTCAATACCTATATATTATATTCAAATTATTTTTAAACATTATATTGGTATCATTCCATAATATATTTATACATACACATAATACTACGTAACCTTAAAACTACATTTTCTAACAAAAAAAAATCATTTCTGACGTCCGTAACAAACAATAATAATAATACTAGATTTCAACAATATAATTTCAATTGTTCATAGTATGTATACAGTCATAAAATCTATACTTAACATTGATACAATATTATGTTGAGCTTCATTTTCTTGTTCAAATGGACGGCTATAATCATTATCTTTCTGTAATAGCATTTAACGTACATGCAATGTACCTATTATAAAACGTATAAAAATTCTCACTAATGTTTCAACGTATTTTAAATTGTCACAACTTTCAAGTCGAAAATAACTTCAGTGACTTTTGTAAAAACTAGTGTAAACGTTGACTGAGATAATAAATTACTTTTTGTATTATTCAAAAAGTTATGTACATAATAATATGTATAAAAACACTGATCTTCTATAAATAATTTTAAATACGTATATATATGTATGAAGACTGTTTAGTAGAATCAAGAAGTTCTGACAAAAATTGAAAACATTAAAATAATAATAAGGTAATATCATGATTGTATAGTAATGATTGTGTTACTTGTAAATGATTGGCATTGATTGATACATCATAAACGTTACGAAAAGATATACATACATACATTATTATTATTATAATACAATATCAACTCAACATTGAAAGTTCTGTTATACTGGCCCGCTTCAAATGAGGTAACGACAGGTGATGCTAAGCGACAAAATTATTCAAGGTAACTAGGATTAAGACAGGCTTTTTTTGTGTAAAATTATTAAATTCAAGATTGGGTACAATCGTTGTGCCCACGAAAAGATGTTCTATGTTGTTTGGGCATAGATTTGCTGCGTTTGACACGATTTTTAGAATCTCCATTAGATTGTGGTGATGCTGAAGGATCTTCTAATGAAAGTCCAGATTCACATATTTTCATCATCACAGGACGATCTTTGCTCCCTTTACAAGCTCTATAATTTGCAAAACACAAAAAGCAACAAAAACCACATCAACAATACAGAACGTCAACTCCCAAATCACCCCAATGGATATCCCACATGTAATAATAATATCTGACAATACAATAGCTATGATTGTATGTATATGTGTACATCAATCACATAAAATGTCCTTTGTAGAATAAATAAAAACAAAATTCTGAGAAAAACACGTTTACAAGATTTTAAAATCAAACATAAATAATAATGGTCAGAAAAGAATTTACTTTTACAAATGCTATTTATTTTTTAAAAAAAATCAATATTTTGAAATATTTTCCACAAGATGAAAAAAATAAAAAAATAGCCATAATAAAAGTCAACCTTTGAAGTAAAAACTAGAGAAAATTGTGATTCGTAAAACCTTAGTTCTCGTCTGCTAGAGAAAGATAAAATAAAGAAAGGAAAGAACGTCCATAGACTAAAATTTTGATAAAGGAAGAAAGTCAACCAAGCGTAAAATGTCAAACAAAAATCAATACAAACGCAAGAAACAGATTATCCAACGTTCCTTGAGAACAAAAGACACATGGACAAGCAAAAGAAGCAATGTGTACAAGAGAACAATAACTTTATAACTAATAGCATCATTTTATCAAAGGTCAAGTCAATATAATGACTCCCTTGGGAATTCTAACAAAAAGCTAATAAGCACAAAAAAAGCATTGTAAGCATGTATATATATATATGTGAACATCACTTTAGTAAATACGTTAACTTTTAGGGTTTTTTTTTTTCACATATATATATGGAAATAACTATTATGCATGACAACTACACAAAGAACGATTGACATTATGGACTGTGTAAATAAAGACAGATTATAAGGCGCAAGCAGTTTTTCTAATCATTATTAAATACATGAATTTCATACTTTATTAAAAGAAAGAAATTGAAATTTTATATTATACATGAACACACGTTATTGGTAGCTCATATGTTAGTATAAGAGTACATTGTCTGAAGTACTAATATGATTATCTGAATGAATAGCACATGTAGTGTTCTCCAGTAGACACATATTAATTAATATATTTAATGATTAAAGTAGCTATTCAAAGTAACTAGATCAATGCACATTATAGTACATTTATTATTATTATTATTAATAGACATACAGCAACATACAACACATACACAACAATTAAATCTAATTAAATACTCTCACAAACTTGTATTGTTAATATTCAAGTTTTCGATTGATGTGAATTAGTTCATTTTTCTCCATGCTCGTAAAATTTTAAAATTAAAAGTTAAAAGTATACATGTTAGTTCCGTAAATGCATGAGATACAACGCAGTATTCCTATATTGTATATATCTATATTTTTCGAAGCTATAATATTATTATACATATGGTCAGACTACATAAAGTATTGTTATTGTATATATACAAGAACGAGTATTAAAAGGCCATTGACAGAATTAATGAAACAAGCGTCATAATGTCATAATTATTTGTACGGAAGAAGTTTTAGTAAGTTTACATAATAATCTCAAATCTTGCATTATTAGGATCTTTGTCATTATTACATATTATTTATGTATAAAGCAAACTCAAAATTCAATCATTCTCAAATGCAGACTCTCCCCATTCTTGAAGGTCTTCCAAATCCAAACTGGGTAAACTTTGCGCAGCGTAACCAGTTTTTTCCACCATCAGCAAATCTTTCCTTATCGGAGGAGACAGATTCACATCCGAATCACCCCCAATTTTAACTTTCGGCTTTATTGTACTAAATAATGAATGAGCAAGGATATATCATACGTCGGATTAATAATGTATACACTGCTTACTATATTCAAGAATATAAAAAGGGGACATTTAAAATTTAACACAAGCCATGAAATTGTTTTCTCAAAAATTGTCAAAAAAAGCAAGTAGCCGTTCCACGCATTTAAAAAAACCCACAACCAATTTACTGACTTTTAAAACCAATGCCACAACGTACATAGCTTCACACGTCAAATACTGAATAATCTTAAACTTTGTTTAGAGTTATTACTGCTACTGTTAATAATTTGTGAAAAAAAGTGTTTAAAAAATATGTTATGTGTATAACTATTTATTGGTCCTTGTGTGAACTATGAAATGTACCCATTCACCAACAGGCATGTAAAGATATGATACACCATTAGCTACGTATACTTAAAACCAAACTCTAAGGTTTACGTTTAGCCTACCTTTAGAATATGAAAGAATCTCTATTTTGACTAAATTATTCACTTCCTACTTTCAAAACTGATCAATACACATCAACGTTAAATCCCCTATAACTATACTGTGTATTCTATTGATAGTGACCAAAAATAAACTTTTATTTTATTATTTGTCTACACTAAAGACCTAAAGACAATCTTCTAAAGAAATCTTCTATAGTCATGTAGTAACATACTACTACTATATATAAGCTGTTTTTCTGTAAATTTTACTATTTTTACGTGTTCGACTAGCATACTTTCACCACAAATATGAACTCATTCAACATGCAATATCAAAATTTCACTTCAAATAGTACTTTTCGTGATAAAGAAGATATTATTATTATTATGTATGTTATAGTATCATCAAAAAATGAATTTAAAAAAAAAAAAAAAACATTCTTACTCTTTAGAAAGTGCTTCCAAACTTCGCCGCCTCAACTCTTCAAACGTAATACCATTAACTTGTTCCCAAGTATACTTCTCGGTGTCAAACATTTTCTTTTTCTCTTCAAAGTCCTTTTGTAGTGTATGAAGAGACTTTTTCATTTGCTCCTCACGGCGTTGTAGCTGTAATATGTTAATGTGTTATCTTATAATAGTTATATGAGTAAAAATAAAAATAATGTCTATGACATTACTTGCTAAGAATGAAGGATACGCCTTCAATACATATTGTGTTCAGTAAAGTTTATACTGTATAGAACAATAAACAAGATGATAGATACAGGAGTGATAAATGATAAAAAACCTCAAATTTTACATTGTGAATTACAAGATCTTGCATAAAATACTTACGTCATTTTCTGAATCTATAATTCTTTGATTTCGTTCCTTGACCTTTAGCTCAAATACTTGTTCCATTTCAGTTTCCATCTTTTTCATTTTTTGCTCATGATTTTTCCTCTCATCTTCCATTTGAGCTAGTGGGTTCCTGTTTTAAAAAGTTTACAAATTAAAGGTGTGTTTATCGTTGACGATTGAAATTGAAAACCGTACAAAATATTTGAGCGGTTATAAATAAAGTTAGGCACTCGTGTAAATTGACTTCTACAAATCAATTTCCAAGAAAACTCCAAGAGAACTTTGCATTTTGTATTTGTCTAAATGTTTATCATACTAAAAATTGATTTCTAGACATCTATTTATATGAGTGCCTGACCTTATTTGAAATTTACAATTTAGAACAAGAACAAAGATTTCACAATCATACAATAATATTTTAATAATAAGAACTATTTCTATTACGTTTAGAAATATGTTTAAACAGCAATACATTCTCGTAAAAGTTGCAACTTGCATACTGTATAATTATTTGTAAATCAAATTCGATCTATTAATAACTATACTTTTGAGAACATTCTGCATTTAGAATCAGCCATCAGCATTTATTTATTTAAACCAGGAAGACAAAATTGAATCATGCAAGAAACTTTTGACATTCAAATGCTAAAACAATCACATAATCATTCCATTCCATTTCATTCCAACTTTGTTTTATGCATAATACTACCAAAATTTGATATGTTTCTCTGTTGTACTCTTTCGTAATATATCAAGACTTAAATACCAGACTTTAGCAAAGTTTATTACACAAACTTGTATGTTATTCCTTTTAAAGTTTTACAAACCGATTTCAGAGCCTGTTATTTTTCATAGATAGAATTTACAAAAAGTATCGGTATGTTTTTCAAAGAAAGGAAGAGATGTTGAATTAAACCATATTATATCCTCTAAACCGAGAAATGAATTTCTCCCTGGAGAGTCGCTTTTTCGTAAAGCATTTTTGAATATATTATGCATCTCATGTTATGATATATACAATCAATTCGTTTGCTGTATGTAAAATCTATATAATGTACACTATAAAAGCAAACGCATAAAAAATAAATAAATAAACGTTTCTCGTCCAGTTAAAACTACTATACTTATCACATTTCATCTTATTGCCGTTTTTTCGTTTTCTTCGATTTGCCTTTGGTCTTACAATCCATATGCCTAGCCATATGTTTATTAAACAAGAAAAAAAAAACTCGTCACGGTTTCTAAAATTAAATCTAAATCTAAATTTCTAAATACACATATCTTTTGTGGCAACCAAAAGTCAAAAGCTGTCTCATCTGCTTCATACTATGAGAGTTTGTCGAATACTCTCTTCGAATATTTTCCCCCTTTTTTGATGCGTTGGGTATACAAAAAAAAAACATGTTTACGCTTTCCAAAAAAAACATCTACGACTCCGTTTACTCCGCCACTATACATTACATATATATTATGATGTCTATATCCATTTAAAAAAATAAAATTACGATTTTTTCCAAAATCCCTACAATAAGTTACAGTTTGTATACGTCTCACTGGAATTTCAATACCAGCGAATTCAGAACAAAGCAGGGTTTTGAAAATTGTTAAAATATACCTGATTTGCGTGTCTACTTGTTTTAACTACTTTACAGTTATATTTACATGGATAGTTGATGATGAACGCTTTTTTTTGTTCAATTAGAAAAAAGATAAAACATTTTTTACGAGCATTCACAGATAAGCTTTCAGTCAAAGGTCCACGACAAAAGTACTTATTATAATACAATATTAACTTTATATATTATAATGTACCAAGAACGACACAACACAAACTTCACAATATTCCGTTTTACTTATAATCACTATAACTTGCACAAAGTGCTTTTTTTGGGACAGGTTTATGTTATTTACATAAAATTGCACAAAATTAGTATTTGAAAGGCTTCGAGCTAATTACATCACATTCAAATTTACTGAAAAAAAAAAAATTCAAGTAAAACTACGCCCAAAAAAATGAAATTAGAAATTCTTAAAATTGAAATACTATAGTATTTCCATGATTTAAAATCAAGCTGCATAAAAATGACATGGTTCTAATATGAAAATAATATTGTACTCTATAATAATATATAAAAAAAAAATGTATTCAAAAGACAAAAAAAAATCACTTGTGAATTCCTATTTACAAAATATATAATATGCATACACTGGTATGCATACAACTTAATAAAATAAATTAAAAGGGAACATTCGATTAATTTCTTCGCAAGACATATATATTTATATATATACAAGATTTTATAGTCAACATTTAAAAGAACTAGACACACCCCTTTCGAAACTTACCAGATAGTAATAAAACAATTAGGGACTCCTGGAGAACTTTGGGAAAACAACACACAACCACAAGACTCATTGTATTTGATATATATATTTTTTTTTTGCATTTTGAATGAAGTAGCAATAACAATAAATATTATTGTTAGATAAAGAAAACTAATTAAAAACATTGTAACTTTACGTCACTAAACATACTATGGCTATCTGCATTATAATTTCAGATAAATTTGATTATTGAACCATATTTCATAATTCTTTTTAAGTGCATTATATTGACCTGTCTTCCTCCCATAACTACTACTTGTTGTTAAAACTTTACGTTTGTATTAAAGATATACACCACAGGCAATATTATTTGTTATTCTATAATATTATAATTAGGTAGTTCACCAATCACCACATCACACAATCAAAAAGATCACAAAGTCAAATAACGCAAAAAGATGTTATGGCATGACTCTAATGACTGCAAGAGCTTATTATTAGTGCTCGAATACAAATATGCTTCCATAATATTAAAAATTTTATATTTTTTAAACTTACTTGTCCCCAAATTTGTTTCCCATAGGTTTTCCATCCGGTCCAAGTCCAGCTAGTTTACGACATCTAAAGTTTTCGTAATGAACATTATTTGTAACTTCTTTCAAGTCTTGTAAATGCGTGCGGACCACCATATTTCTTAGAGGTACAAAGTCACAATGATCCATGTTTTCCACTAGAAAAATCCAAACAAAAATTGACTGAAATGTAAATATGCAACCTAACACATATGTTATACTAAATACAAACATAAACATTTGATTATCGTTTCTTACCTATAACAGTACCCCATGGATATTTTCTACCTCTCAGTTTTTTACCATCTACTTCAACGACAGTATTGGAACCAACAACAGCAAATGGAACTCTAAAGGGAGATTTAATTTTTTTTTTTAAAAAACAACATACAATTATCAATTATCAGAAGCTTGCTTATTACAATGAATCTATCAATAATGTAATACATATAATAAGTAATAATTAGACAATAAATTAATTATAATGAATTGATTTTATTGATATTACCTGTCTCGCATCATTTTATTAACTTTATTTTCTTCCTCGTCATCACAGTCTGGGAATTCATAAATCTTGATCTTATGTTGAGTTATTTCATTCAACACCTATAAACCAAAAAAGAAAAATGTTATCATTCAGTACGTTACTAACTGACAAACCTTATGATCTTAGATCTTATAATTTAATGAATTTTGTAGCACTAAAGTAAAGCTTACAGTATTCTTGAAAGCAGCAATTTCCTCTGGGGTCATGGTGTCACTTTTGGCAAGAACTGGAATGATATTTACTTTATCATGAAGCTGGAATAAAAATATCATAATATTATTATTATTGTTACCAATTGTGTTTTATAGTACTGAAAAGTGTTGAACACATAAAGTTAAAAAAAATACTCTATCGTATTATGTAATGTATTTTGTTACATCTATAATATATTATGTATTTTACTTTTTTCATAAGTTCTATATCTAATGGTTTCAGCCCATGTCCTGAAGGAGCTATAAAATATAAACAGCAATGAACACGATTATCAATTATCTGTTTTCGGTTTACTCTTGACTCAGCATTCAAATAATCTTCATAACGATTTTCGATGTAATCCAGAACCGGTTGCCAGCTAAAAAAAAATTAATTAAAAAAAAAATTACAATATTACACATGTCATTCTTACATCGGTGATTGTTGTTTTATTACTTGTACTTGAAAATTATGTATTTTTTCCACTTACCAATTACTATTATCGACAGCATCACCAAATCCAGGAGTGTCTACAATTGTCAAAGTTAGATTCACGCCATTTTCTTTTAACAATACTTTACATGTTTCAACCTAAAACAACAAATATAACAACATTATTTTAATGAATTTTAAATTGCAAACAATATAAAATATAAGTTGAGTAAAAAAAGATCAACTTCCAGATGTACATACTTAATATAGCTTAAAATAAAGTTATGAACCAATGGCATAATTTATAAATTTCCATACTTGGACCGTCTTTTTAATACGATGTGAAGGTCCTGGATGTTCTGGAGAATATATATCTGCCAAAAACATGGAGTTGATAAGAGTAGATTTACCCAAACCGGATTCTCCTAAAATACATATATATCAAGTTTACAAGTTAGATTTTGATTAATTAATTTATCATTTTGATTACAAAGAAAACATTGCAAAAGGGATACATTGTAAACCATTTATCTCGTAACTATCTAATAAAATTAGTTTTACCATAATAATAAAAATTTTGTCCAAAGACATTTAAATGGTCATAATATATTTAATACGCATATATACTAACATGATGATGTGCATTAAAGTGGTATGAACATTCTGTCATACAAATACCATGTAAGTACCATGTAAAATCAAATATGTACAAAGCCTAAAAAATCATATACGCATATTTACTCCATACCTATATATATTATATGCATTGAATTTGTGGTTATGGGTTTTTCAAGACGACACTAAATACGTACATAATACTATGACGGACATAAAGTTTCTACCAAGAACAGAATACATAGAAGGAATAACATAAAAACAGTATGAGAAACCTCAAGGGTTATGAAGGAAAAAACCAATGAGATTAGTCATCTTGGTTATGTTGTACACATTCTACTTTTACTACCAATCCATTCAATTCATAAATGTGTTCCATTTTAGCCATAAACTTTTGAAAGTTCACTATGTTCCAAGTTATGATTTAAAGGTTGAATCGTGATATTTTCTCGAGTTTTGGACTTGTGATACTTGGTATTAAACTTCATCTCAAAATAATATATAATACGGTATAACAAAAGATATTTATTCTAGAATAGATACTTTGCTACATTCTACAAAATACCAAATGGTTCCCACAAAAAAAAACATATATTCATGCTTATGGTTGTGAGTGACGACTAAATAATATACCTTCAAAAATATATAATCATAACTCTAACCATTCTCGTAGTATAGTAACAGGAATATAATATTCATAACATTGTACATGTTCAAACCTCACATGTATATACATAAAACACTATATTCTATATTCTATCTTTCCCCTCGTTCTCATGCAAAATCACAAACCAAATACAAATGTCATTTTCTCGTGACAAGTCATAGGTATAATAATATTATAGATATATATGACCAATGGTTCTTTATGATCCTATACACCTTTATTATTCAAACAATCGTTCCAGCTCGTATGCTGCTCATACGCTGGAGGGTTTGTCCAAGCGTCTAGATTTACACAGAAAGATTGGAACAATGTGATAAGCAAAATCAACAAAATTTACGCTCAGAGGAAATGAGAGAGAAGCCTCACGACTAAACTCCAAAAACGGATTTCCTTTCTGAATGCTCAATTCTCATACTACTTTCATAAATTTTTTTTGTTTACTACATACTAGACACCTAAAATTTTAATTATGTTCAAAATCTAAAATTTTTATGAATACTTTAAGCTCATGTTATATTTTTACTCAATATAAGATAAGAAAGTACAACAATTCATTAATTATTATAAAACAAAAGAAAACTTACCAACGACCATAAGGGTGAAATCAAATCCTTTTTTGACAGCCTTCCGGTATACTTGATTTGGCAAATTAGCAAAACCAACGTAACCATCAAGTTCCTTGCGTCGTTTATCCTTTTCTTTCAATTTTTCCTTGGATTCCTTCTCTCGATTATCTTCTATATTATTTTGATGATGAGTACGGAGAGCTTCAATCTTGACCGGCTCGGATTTGGTCGTAACCGTACCTCCACCCACTGAATAATTATTTGATGGAGGTGGAACATTGCCTACCTCTGTCTTTATTGTCGACACTAATGCTGGGGCAGGTGAAGATTCATTTTTGAAAAATAAATCCCGTTTGCTCTGTAACTATAAAAAAACAAAGTTTCAATAAGACTCATATTTAGGCTATTACGTAGTTTATTGTACAATTTATAATTTCATTTTATTGTAGTCAGTAATTCCGATGACATGAATATAACACATCGACTGTCCATTAGAACACCTTTATATTCCTGTTTACTGTTTACTATGATATTATATCATTATTGTGTCATCATGTATAGTTTCTGAGCTACGATTGATTTTTTTATTTTACATGACAAGAACAAAAAAAGGCCATTAAGTATTTTATCTACTCCCACCCATCATTCAAAGACTGATTGAAGAAGAGAATAAAGGGTACAGTATAGTTTATTCATCATTTAATCTTATATAATCTACATAATATTGAATCGCCATGAACCAGGAGCATCAAAAGCTGATATTGAATAATCGTACAAAATTTTGACCTTGTCAAATCAAAATTATATTTATGTCATTAGTCATTACATAGTCGACTTCATTACAACATGATTACACATAAGGACTATACTAATTTTAATAATTCTTTATAAAATCACAATGATGAAACGAATCGGGATGTACTAAGGTTCACTTTTTAAGCGACAGAGGAAAATGTTAATAATTATATTCATAAAGAATAAATAAATGTCTCAGAATTCATAGCGAACCGCAAAAATACATTTTGGTTGCCAGTTTCTTTTCAAAAAATAACAGTACACATCTACGCATAGAATTTTTCGCTTTATCCAACATATGAAACCTTTCAACCTAAAAAAAAAAAAAACTCGATCAACTACTAATACTTACTGACTACTACTCATTACATTCAAAATCTCAACCAATCTGCAACATATCAAATATCAAATAAAACAAAAAGCGACGACCCAAAAACGTATAATATACACGACAAGTTCATTAAATCAGTCACAATGTTGTTTCCGTTAATTTCTATGAATATCATGTAAGTATTGAAGATTACCATAATACATGCACTGTTTTTAGCAATATGATACAACACAAAACCTCATATTACAAAGTGACGCCCGAGATATAAAGTATATTATATATTATGTACAATACAAAAATACAAGTAACTCCACATGTTTTTTTTTTGTTAAATAACAATAAGAATAGTACATATATATAATATAATATGCATTAAAAACATTAACTTTTGTGAATACAAGCAACCATGCCCAAAAGTGGATAGAACAATCTTGTAATAGACTAAAAAAGCATTATCATCCTCATCCTTTCTTTCTCTCTCTCTCTCTCTTGCTCCCTTCTCCCTTTCTCGCAACAGACATACCATCATATCCATATACGTCAAGAAGTCGGATAAATCATTTTATTCAGAGAGTCGTGTTATTATTGTTATTGACTAGAGAGCTTGTAATATGAACCTATAGTTTCAAACATGTGTGTATAATGTTACAAAACTCAATACGTAACGTATACTATATGCACGTTTTATCACAGCAAAGTTTAAAAGCAGATATTATTTAACATTACGTTAAGCATTCTTATATTGTCTACTCTTTATGCAACACAATTTTACACAGCCCCAGTAATAATAATACATGCATTACTCTACTTTTGTTAATTCAAGTGTATGAACAAATGAAATTAACAAGCATACTGTTCATCCTGACTCACTGAGAATGAGAGTATATAAGTAGAGTGAGTGACAGAAAGTTTAAAAAAGACCAAAGGCATTTTTAACAAACACACATGCTTTAACCACACACATATATATCCAGAATCCAGGCAGTATGAAAATTTCGACTAATAACGAAGAGAGTGCAAATGAATAAACGAAAAACGTGCTCAAAAAATCCTCTATCATCTTCAAACGTATACTCTTCAATGTATAAACTATACCGTACGTTTTACACCATATATATAATATACTATAGTAGATACAATTAATGTATATGTTTTACATTATTAACAATACAATCTTTTTTACCATACCAAGTCGACTTTTAGTTTTAATTTTTTTTTTAAACTATTTACGATTTTAAATTAGTTCAACTTTTTTTACTTTACCCAAGTTTTCATTAGGATTCTTTATAGCTAAATGATTATGGATCACTGAGAAAAAAAAATCAGATTTACCATAAATTTTGTATTTACAATTTTACAATAATATATGAACTTACAACTTGTTAAAGCTGTTTTAGATTTTCATTCCGAAACGTATGTTGTATTATTTACACTTTAAACTCTTCATATATTCGAATTATAGCTTGCCTGTTTATCATACAATATATTGTACACTGTACACGTCAAATGACAGACATGAAATATGTACACACATATGCATTCGTGATACATGTTTAAAATTTGAATGGAGTACAACACACCTTTTTTCATTTTATCCGCTTAACTTGTCCATTTGATTCTGAAGAATACAAAAATATAACCACTCAAGACTACACAATATATTATGTATAAAAGAAGTGGACATCATATCAATCCAAGTCATTTTTAGCTGATCGTATACAGTACATATTCCATTAGGAAGTATAATGGTTTATGAAGCCGAATATGAAACCTCAGTATCAGAATTCTCCCCTCTCTTTTATTCTGCCGAAGCCTTTAAAATGCTTAATGTCTGTAGCTGTACGTATACACAATACATGAAGATTCAAAAGTGAAGATGGTGGATATAAACTCCACTGAAAGTACGGTACGACTAAGAAAAATTTCAACTCATAAGCATAAGTCAATTTATGATTCACACTGATACAGAGAATGGAAAAACACTGCAAAGAAGGGATCATTTGAATTTGAAAGAAAAGTTACGAGCTACGTACATATACTTATATACGGATCCTTTGGATATGTTGCATAATGTAGCTTGTAAAAATGTTTGCATCTATTGAAAAATCCAGACATGAAGCATTATATCTTTACATCTTTAACCCATACGATCGTACAATACAGAACAACAACATAACCTCAAGTATCCTTTTCTATTTGAGAATTGTACAAGTTATGCACAAGACCTGCAGTAATTATGTACAGGGAGTAGTAGTAGTTATCGTTCTGGACTCTGGACATTAAAAAAAATTCATAGATTCATGTTAAGCACTACGTATAAAGAGAATACGAGATACGCAGACAATAAAATATTGAATACTAATAGTTTTACATTGTTCCATATTGGAAACTGTTGTATGCATCCAATTTTTAATGCACATTGAACGGGAAAACGATGAACCATTCATTCATTCCATAAATTATGGTAGCATTCATATTTGTTCAGTTTGCATTAAGTTAAAAGTTTAAGAGTGTATTTTAAACTACTTTTGCTTCAAACGTCGAGTACTCATAAATAACAAGAACATGTAATATACGTCGAAGATACTGTGAATAACTTGCTCAAACTATTTACAAACTTTAAAACCATCAATAATTGATAAGCAAATGAGCTATACTTTTAATCAAATCACTGTGGTGAAGATGTAAATGGTACAATATGTGTATGTTATGTAAATAATAATTCAATGGCCATGCATTAAGGACAGAAGACAAAGGAAGAAAATGCAAATTGAAGTAAATTTACACACTCCTTTGATCCAAAAGTTGCTTATGTTATTCAATATTTTAAAACATGAAATACACAAGACATCTTTTCAAATCACTAATACAAAATATAAACACATTGAGCTACCAACTATGCATAACGCACCACCAAGTATAGTAAATTCTCGAATACACATTATTTTGATTTAGCTTTAGTACTACAGTAACAATTCAACTCTCCTCAGATACATTCTAAAACATATCAGCAAAGACGTAATGTGAGCCACTTTATATTGAACAATACAATACATACAAATAGGTGATAATATATCATCATCATCACACACGAATCAAATAGTGATGACTAAGGCCTATATAGGAAAAATAAACCGCAAAGACTGACAACACATAATTTTTTTTTGTTTTCACTGACAATCCGCTTGCTCATTCGTCCTTAGTAGTTCCATGGAAAAATGTCATCTCATATTTCATCTATGTGTATAATACATTATGCTGTATGTAATTATGAATTGACATTGTCACAAGTCAACACATGGAACATACAATCATATTATAAGAACTCACAGCTTTCAAAGTTTTGTTTATAGTACGATGGCATGCTTTTTTTTATTACGCACAATTCAATAACTCGATATTTCATGTCAGTTAAATAATGGACATACTTTGAATAGGACTTTAAACTCAAATGATTACCTATTATTGTTCCTTTATATATTTGTCTAGTGGAATTTGTATTGCATTACGAGTTCTCTCATATGGGCAATACATAAATGTTCAAAAGTATGTGCAATGTTATAAAGTAAAACTGAAAAACGGAATGTCTAACACTTCTATAAATTACCTCTTTTAATATACTGCATGTGCCATAGACCACATGATAGTAAATTACATAAAAGAAGTTTCACTCAAGTTTTGACTGTATTTATACTATTTTTATGTTGCATGTTTTTTATATATATACATATTTATAATTAGAACTGAGCAAGAGCAAAACAATACCGTGATCTTTTAACACGTTTTCTAAAACAACAAAACACCAAAGTTTCTATTACGTATAATATATTATACAAAGGAATTTTTGGCATAATATACATAGATTCTCATAATACATGCCATAAATGCCATAATATGGAACTTGAATAACATTTTTCTTGATTTGAAATTCTAAACTGAAAAAGTGACAGCCAAGTTACCCTAAGAGAACAAATTTACTTGCTTACTTGTTGCAATTAGTACATGTAATGTAATGTAATACGGGTGTACAGATCTTCTTTAAAAATATGTATTGAAGATAACGCTTTATTTTTTATTGTTTACAAATTGCTTACTAAATGAAAGATTGGCTAAATGTAATCAATCATACTGCTATTCCAGAATATATTGTAGTCAGTATACATACTTAAGTGCCAAACTAGTAGGCAGACAACAGACAGAAGAAGCAAATTGACTGTGTGAATGTTCTTATGTTGAAACTTTTTTCAAAAGTGCTATTTCAACTTTTAAGTACATGATGGTTTTTCCCGGAAAAATTCCTCATGTGAAATATTTTGGAACTACAGACGTAGATTATTTATGCAAAACTCATTCATATTGTTCAAATTTTTATCTTTGCCATTCCAGAATCTGCTTGTTAAAAGACATACTTCGTTCAATAGTAAGTTGTTATCCAAAGCAAATTTTTTCAGTATATTTTTCCACTACGCTGAGCTCTAAACTTCATTACAGATATATGTACAACGTGTGAGAAATCGCTCGGCTCTGATTCTTTAAATTTCTTTAAAAAATTAGTATTGAACCGCTTCACCGTTTCTGAAGCACTACTTTCTTATGTGTCACTATAAATTATTTTTCAGTAAAAGAAATAGATATAGCATTGACTATGAGTACATATTATTTAGTATTTACTGTACATTCTATAGTTAATACAAAATTTTTTTGAGACAATAAATACCTCCATGGTTTGAGTCGACGAATTAGTTGCACGATGGAAACCAAATAGTTGTGTATGAGTGTATATATGTAAAGGACGCGTTATGTATTTAAGTAGTTAAAATATATCACTGCATTGAATGAGAGTTTCTTTCTGAATATGAAAGACAATTTTGAGGAACAACTTAAATTCTTCTTGACGTAATATATATCAGCACATACACAATTTAAAACATGTAAAAGAAAAACTTGAATGTAGAAACTAATCGATGGAAAGTTTGACAAGCAGCTGAAGTTATATTTCTTGATAATATAGAATAAATAAATATATAAGCGCCCACGTCTTTGCAAATCTTTCACACGAAACGAATTCTTATCACTTATTATTATTATCACACGTACTATTTTTTAGTAGGTACTCACAAGTAGGGAAATGATCAGATTTAACAGAATTTAGTGCGTGATTACACTATACTTTTTTTACAGCACCAGTTATGCGCTTTCACGTTCTCTCTCTCTGTTTTTAAACGTGCGCTCTATACTATCCTCTTTTACTTTGCTGATTCTGCCGGGCTTTGACAGAAATCAAACTAGTACAAATAAACAAGTATGGATCTAGTCTTTTCCCTGTATACATACATGTATAACAGTGTGTGCTTCATTCTCAATACTCAATAGTAAATACTAGTACTGTCCTATAATTTTAAACAAGATACAAAGTTGTTGACTTGAATGTTAACACAATCGCTCTTTGCCTGTACAGTACGCCCATTTACTATAATTAAAATTACTACAATTAATGTGAGCTAACTCATAACAATAAAATGGTCGAATAATGTACAAAGAAATTAAACAATGGGCATGTTTATACTACGCATCTTTTCATTTACGCTACAAAAACAAAATTATAAACATTGTAAAAAATCCAATTTGTTCTCAATGTAATGACTAACTACTTTCTGTAAAATAACATACATAATATTTTTCCAATGAGCGAGGAAGCTAAATACTTGATTACATAATGTCACACTACGGTAGGTATATCTAGGAAATGAATAGTAGAAATACCGTAGTATAAAATACGAACATGGTATTATTTTTATAATTTTTGTCCAATACCATGATACAGATTGTAGCTATTCAAAATACAGAAACTACCTATAGCATTGTAAATTGTAATGAAATCATGAATATTTATTTCAATTTTATTCAATGTAAAAAATACTTCGTATCCCAATGAATGATATCATTGTTAGAAACATACACACAGCAAATTCATTTTTTAAAAAAAAAACATTTTGTGGAGCCAAAACGTGATAAACACTAAAAAAATATACAAAAAATTCAGCCTGTAAAAGGAATTTTAAGCTTCCTATACATATATTTATACAAGTAGATACACTATCGAAGATAGATATGAGCGGAGCGGCGTATATATCATATGTACACAAGAAGCAAATAAC
>JAQGBI010000382.1:0-17369 GCA_034698325.1 Sminthurinus elegans | reverse complement strand
AAAAGTGGACAAAAAAGTGGACAAAAAAGTGGACAAAAAAGTGGACAAAAAAGTGGACAAAAAAGTGGACAAAAAAATGCGTTTAAAAAACGTTTAATCGTTTGTTCTAGAACTTTCCATGGAATTTTCCATTGACTTTGGGTTTGT
The DNA here is from genome assembly GCA_034698325.1 of Sminthurinus elegans. NCBI lineage: Eukaryota > Metazoa > Arthropoda > Collembola > Symphypleona > Katiannidae > Sminthurinus > Sminthurinus elegans. The sequence goes on along the minus strand of JAQGBI010000382.1, from coordinate 17,222 downwards.
TCTTGAACTTTCCATGGAATTTTGAAATTGTTCTAGAATTTTCCACAAAGATTTCGCCAATAGTGACATGCTGCGCTACCCTAGCGCGATGAAGAATTCAGAAAGCGCGTTAAAATCGTGCATTTGCCACGATTTAGATTTTTTCATATACTCTGACTGTGTCGTTGTGTTGTTTGATGTTGTTGTTTGTTGTGAGACATTTTAGTACAATCAATAATTTACAAGCGTGTGTTACATTGAACAGGAGATGAGAAGAGATAAAAATTGTTTATCTATTCACCTCAAAAGTGGAGAGTTGAGTTAAGTTGAAACTTTGGGTTGTCATTTTCTTGTCGTGTTGTTGATCTTATTGAAGTTGAGAACTTTTGAGTAGACTATTTATTATCTATTTAAACACGTGGTGCACATTGAAGTTGAACTTTGCCCCGTCCTTCGATGCGCATTTTTCACTTCTTTTTCTGAATCCATTTGTGGATTTGACTCTGAGTAGAAACATCTTCATTCGTCATTTGTCAGTGAGCTGAGAATGAAGATTTTCCATTATCCTTTTACTCTCGTGTTATTAAAAGATTTGACAAGATTGAGTGAACTTTTTACAGTGCAGTTTTCTTTCAAAGTACAGCCGTTTCAATAGAAATACAAAGAAAGACAAAATTGACGGTGTGTTTCTGCGTTTTGTGAGGATCGTTTTTAAAAGTAGGAAAAAATCTAGGATATGTGGTGTTCTGCTGAGACGCTAAAACTGAACAAACGGCGTTGAAATTTTGCAAAACAAATTTCTTGATTGCAATTTGTTTTCTGAATTGTTCATGATTAATTCTAAAGGTGAAAATAATACGGATTTGTTTGAAACTCAAAATATTTAAAGCACGTCAGGACACAAAAGGCACATAAAAGATTGTACACAACATTTTCAGGGGATTCAGAGAAACTAAATCCTGTAGAACATAATAAAATTATTTATAAAAGTTCAGCGCCGCTTAGCATATTTTTCATCTCGTTTACAACTCAGCATGGTAGATCTCTTTCTATTGTGTGAAGCCAGGTTAGGCATTTGTAGAAAACACGTAAGAAATGAATTAACAACCTTCGAAATTTTACGGAGCAACGGTGACTTCATTGCTAATGAATACAAAAGTCATGCTTTTAAATTATGTAACGCATCTAGAATAAGTTTCGTCCGTTGTTTTGAATAAAAGTTCATTTATCATCGTTTCTTGTGTCTTGTGTTTTGCCTAGTTTGACTGCATCCACTCCACAAATAATTGTACTTTCACCGTGCCTTTTTCCACGTTCGAAATGGAATTCGCCGTTTCTCGTTTGCTCATAATTTGTTCCTTGTGTATCTCGATTTGCACATTTGAAAACCCGGGTGTAAATTGCAGCGTAAAAACTCTTGTGTTTAGAGAATTTATAATGTACAAATTTCATGCATGATTTTAATTGAAATCAATTCCTTTTCATTTTGTACTTGATTAATCAGCATCAGCTGGCTCAAGATTAGAGAATGGAAAATGGACCAGAGCACAGAAATTCCGCTCGTTCCATTTAAATTGTGTATCGCGCACTCATTTGTACTTTGTAACGAGTAAAGAGGATCACACAAACCCACAATTAATCAAAGTATTAAGTGTATCCACAAAATCCAGAGCACCGAATGCCGAATGCCGAATCAATCGAATCCTCACGAGTTTCCAATTTCAAGTGTCCAAATCTATTTGTAAATGGCAAAAACAAAACAGAAACGCAGAGAAAACACGGTCAAACCTACATTTATAGGTTCGTCTTTTGTATCCGGAATGAACTTGAGCCTGTAATCTCAAAACCAGTTGAAATTAATCAATGAGCCATTTAGTTTGGAATTCAGAGTTTGGGAATGGAGTCCAGTGCAGTTTAAATAAATTACACTCATTTGTTCATTTATCTCTGAATCTGAATCTGAATCTGCTGTTGATACAAAGTCCGCCGTTTCCTGTTTGAAAACAAACTGTATTGGATTTTTGTAACTCGCATGTGCTTAAAAAAGACTGAAAACCGCATGAATAATTTAAGAGTTTGGTCACTCTTGAAACCACGAGGAAATCAAATAAAATAAAACGAAAGGAAATGATCAATTCTCAACTCAACGACTTTTCAATCTACGGCGTTTCTGTATTTTTGCACGCAAACTGACCTTCTTTTTAGCAGGTAATTCAAGCAGAAAGCTGTCAAGTTTCATGGCGGCCAACTTTTGTGATTATGTCCAGATTATTTGTTGTTTGGTTACCAAGACAACTGTTCATTTACTGGCGATTGGCAATTGGCGCTGACAACAAAGTTCATCTTTACACCAAAATCACCATCATAATGAACATGTTTTCTTAGTTGCTCGAAGTACGTGGAAAATGGATAAATTTAGGAGGAATTTCTTTCTGATTGAGTTCTGTCATTGAATCAGCAATGAAAAATAGAAGGAAATATACAAGTGGCGTTAAAATTATACAAATGTCCCGTCTGACTTGTATTGAGTTGGCGTTGAAAACCACGAGAAGAAATAAATCGTGGGTCAAAAGTCATGAACAGTTCAACTCCATTTGTTTGAGAAGGCACAGAAAACACTAGGTTCCTTTTTTGTACGAAAAAAGCAAAAGTATGGATTGTTTTTCTGGGAGACAATTGTTTTTGCAAGGTTTCCAAAATATGCGCTCTTTTTATCGTCCTCTATTCTTAAATTATACAACCCAATGCAGATACTTTTTGCATTCTCTTTCATTTGATTTTTTCATTGTATCGCTCTGCATTTGATGCTACTATCGTCAACTCTATTTTCGTCAAAGTTAAAGGAATAAAAAGAGCTTCAGAAATTACAATAACAATTTCAACGTTGGCTCCTTTCTTAAAATACTATTTGTTTTGTGCATAACTCATCACAAAAGAAAGAAAGCAAAGGACATGATTTTTATTGTACAGCAGAGCAAAGTCTGCACAACGTGAGAAGAGAGAAAAAAATCAAGTGGTTGAACTAACAAATCTTTGTAAAATTTATTCCGCATTTTCAATTTGCACTGTGTTTATAATGAGGGCTCAATTGTTTTACTTTTGATCCACATAGTGTAGATTCAGTCAAACGAAAAAAAAGGAAGAAAGCAAGGAGGACGGAAAAAATGTAGGGAAAGTTTCTCATCATTATTTTCATCCCATTTGAATAAATCACAAAACGTTGAATATAGAACAAGAATTTCCTTGAATGGAATCAAACTTCTTCGTTTTGTGGAGGAGGAATTTACAAATTGAACACTTGATAAAATAATGACAGACTCTTCGACACACAAAATGTCATTTTCCCCGTGTGTCTTAAATTGTTTGAGTTATTTACATCAATTTTTGGTTCGCAGTAAAAATTCCAATTTCAAATGCCATCGGAGTTCCTGTTTCTATTTATTTCGAGTGTTGAGTCAATCTCTAAAATCGGAATGAAATCAAAGGAAAGTCAAGAATTATTCGTTGAGATTTAAAAGCAAGTTGAGGCCGGAGAGCAAAAACTCATTCAAAATCAAGTTGTCTCTCTAGCGCAACATTCATTATTAGGAAGTTGATTGTGAAGTGTTGAGTGTTGAGGTATTTTACACATGATTGTGGATTGTGCATTGGGATTTCCTTGAATCTTGACGTAAATTCTTCTTTTCCTTTGTTCTCTTTTCTGATGTCTGGAAAATGACAGCCGAAGGTTGACTGATAATTTCTCTGTTTAAACAAATCAAAACTCAGGATCAAGTAGTGTTCATGCATTACAAAAGATAAAAGTTCAGTATCAAAGTGATTCACCATTCCCAATCTATGCTCCAATTTTGTACTTTGTCATGTGCAATTACTTTCCGTAAAATCATCTTCTTTGCCTTTGACTTTGCCAAGTGGAAAATACTGCATACGAAACGTGGATTCTCCGGTTTGTCCAAGTTCCAAGCCCAAGGTACAACGAAACAATAATAATTATGAGAATTGAGAAGAAGAAATTACAAATGTTTCATGTTGCAGTCTCCGTGGGAACTTTCTAGCTTCTAGTAGCTGCAACTCCATTTGTCTTGTTGTCTGTGGGTTTTGCGTTCTTCTTTTCCTCTCTTGAACAATCTCGTCACAAAAATGTTACGTTTGCAAATGTTGTAAAATTATAAAATATTGTAGAACTTGGACGCCGCTTGTGAAAATTAGACATGAATACTGGGCACACTTCAGTAGATTATTTATATAAAACATTGTGAGGTGCCTATGAAACACTATATAAATCCATAGATTGCAGTAAAATTCTAATTCAAGTTCAAATTTAAAACACAACATCCAAAACTCTTTTGCTGCTTGTAGCCATGGCGGCGGCATTTACATTTTTTCGCAATTACTGACATTGTTGTGCAAAAATGTAAGTTTGCGGCTAATTCAAAAATTAAAAATTAAAAAAACTGTACAGCTTGAGCGCCGTTTGGAAAAGTTGATAGTTAAGAGGGAGCTTGCAGTTCATAGACACATGAAAGATTCCTGGGTACACTCTCGCAAAAGTATATTTCAAGAACCATTTCGAGAACATCTCTCCATATACATTTTATATGGGGATGTTCTCGAAATGTTCGCAAAAAGACGCTTTTAGGATGTGAACATGCGAGAGTGTAGATAAAATTCATTCATAAACAAATTCCGTGACTGAGTACGCTATTTAATTTTACAACTTGCGCAAATTACTGCACAATTTCTAACCTAATTTTCGTGCCGAGTTTCTCTGTCAATTTTCAGAACAAACTGCAAATCTTGACAAGAGGTGCTTTTTCCTTCAAATGGCAACATGAAAAAATTGAAAAGCAAAACAATGACTGTGTGCATTAAACGTATTTCGAGTGGGAAGCAAAACGAACGAAAAAGAAAATACAATGAAGAAATGTGCTGTGGCAGAGAGAAATATGAAAAAGCTTCGATTTGCTTGTGAGAATTGACAGAAGGAGAAAATACGAACCGTTCTTGCCTCTTCTGCAGCAGCTTTCCTTCTGGTTTTCCTTTTTATTCTGGATCGGATTTTACTGTTCAACTCCCTTTCGTTTTTCTCTTTCGCTTAGTTTCCTTGTCTTGCGTACACTTCAAGTTATCTCGACACTCGACTCGACTGTGCTTTTGCTTGAGTTGAGGCAAAACTGAGTGGGGTTTCATTTGGAGTTGGAGTTGGGAGTTTGAGTCAGCTGAGCCGATGGAGATGAAATTCCCTCTCCCTCTCTCACGTTCTCGCAGTCACTCGTCTTACTTTGAAGTGCGTGCTTTGTAAATCTCGTGCTTAAATAACAAGAGACGGTAAAGCGGTGAAAGTAAAAAGGAAGGCACATTGAAAATGGGGTTGCAAATCCACAACAAAACAAAGAATCATCTTGTATTGATTGCAAATGTAGTAAATTAATTATTTACTCTTGTTCGATTATAAAAAGCAAAAGTGAATTTTTTCCCATGTGAATTTCCAATAAAAATTATTGTGCTCAGGATTTTTCTATTTATTTTTTTTCAGGTTGACGTGGAAAACGAAAGAAAACAAAACGAGTTGTGCTCAAGTTTCAATGATGTGTTGTGCTGTGTGTGTTGTGAGTGTTGAAAATAACAAAATTCACTTGTATAAAGCGATGTGCAACGAATTGTATCTGATGAATTGAAGAAATTCCAGGATTTTGGGAAGAGTTTTCATCACAAACAGTTAAAAGGTAATTCCTTCATCTTTTTTGCATGTATTTTACTTGAATAAGAATGTAAGTTGCAAATGGGAATTTTAACATCGTCATGAGTAAAAGTGAACGACAGTGAAATGAAATGGAGAAAACTGCGACTGTCGACAGAGTATTTGTTAAGAATTGGCACAATATTTTTGCATCCGCTCAACGCCGTTTGTAATTTTTGTGGCTTAATGGCAGATTCAGTGCAGCAGATACCTTTTAGACCTACTCCGCTTATCAAATAATCAAAGTTCAAACAAGTAATTCAAATTCTTTGTTTCCAAAGTGAAAATCCGTCTGAATGACGAAGGAGTTTTAAATGACTTTGTAAATTGTTGCTTGAAAAACAATAAAATCTTGTAAAATTCAAAGAGCAAAAATACAGTAAAGCGTAAAACCTCGTCAGTTGTTGTACCTTCAGATTCTCAGATCAACCTTTGACTTTCTCACTCTATTTTCTTACAAGTATAACAAAATGATTTGACAGAAAAGTTACTACAGGTGGAAACAGAAAGAAAGAGACGCATAAAAATACACATGATGTGCGGATAATTTCAGAACTTGAGTTTTATTACAGACCAAAAAAAATCTCTACAAAATAACACACCGTTTTCTTGTGTTCCTTTAAATTCAATTGTGCTCGTCGAAATAGAATTTCAAATTGAAATTGTCTATTTCTGTTTTGTTTCAACTCAACTTTTTGTTTTGATTGACTTTTTCTCACGATACGCAGCAGATTTGATCAGTGGGGAACTTTTTGTTTCAATTCCAATTTGAGAGTCGTACGAAGAAAACAACTCAATGACTTTTACTGTCTCAAATCTTTGAGCTTTGTATCTGCAAATTCTAGAGATCAAAAAAATAATGAAAAGGTGACTGCAAAATTCAAGAAATTGAAATTATGGATTCTGCAAAAACTGTACGTGGGGAAAAATTGAAATTCAGCCTAAAAAGTTTGATTTTTGATGAATGACTTTAATCTTCAATTCCACTTTGTAGTCCTCATTTTTGTAGCTTTTGTGATTCCAAAGTCGATGAATGATCTGCAGTCTAAAGTCGAGTTGACTGGGACAGAGAAATCCGGAATTTCTTTTAAAAGCTCAAAACACAAGACAAAGCCACAAATGAAAATAATATTTGTATTGTCTTTTAAATGAGTGGGACTAAATGGGGCGCTCAATTGTAACTTTGTTCTATTAATTTGCCTCCTTTTGTCTTTTCTTGTCGCAAACTACATTTCGAGTGTGTGGCAAATTGCAAACTGCAGTTTGCGAAATTAGAGCCATGTAACATTTTGCATTTCATCCCGTTGTTTACAAAGAAATATTTTTTAAAACGACAAGAATTTAGCCGATTTAAGAGCCCATTCAAAGAGTTTATAGAAAAGAAAAAAGACAAAAGTCAAACTGAAACTTAAGAGTTTGGGCTCCTAAAGAAGTGAGAAAAAGCACCCATAACTCGCAAGCTGCACAAGAGGGAAATAATAATGTCATATCATGGTTCTTTTGATTACCGAGTGCCAAGTGTCGAGAGGAAATGTAATAGTAAAGACAAAAAGTGGTCGCTGGTCTTCAGTCACACTTGTTAAAAGTTCTTTGGTCATTAACTTTAATTATGATTTTCACGACTGCACTCGACTTTAGCTCTGCCTTTTGCTTTTGGCCCAATCTTTCAGTTCAAATCTACGAGCATACAAAACAAAGAACTGACGCATTACTCGCGAAATGTACCGAGTGTCAAATCCGCACATACTAAATTGCAAAGAATAACAAATCAAATCACAAACTTGAGACTCGAGAGTAGAAAGTTGACAGTTTTGTACGTTTGTTTAAATGATTAACGCAGCATCTATTTTTGTCCTTGTGCGCGCATCATCTCTCAATTCATTATGTGAACGGGTTAATTTAATTTAATAATACCGTCTTGTTTTTTTTTCGCTGTGCTTGAATCTGGTATGAACATGCCTTTTTGATTCGACACTTATCACTTGTTTGTGTATCAGTTCATGTGAATAATACAAACAAATATTACATCTCGTAAATTTGTAGTGTCATTACGATTGTGATTATTTTATTTGTGACTGTGGTGCGACTGAACTTGATTTACTCGACGCGCTGCATTCCTAGACAATTTTTTATCCATTTGTTGTTTGTGTCGTGAGATGATTCAGAACAAGAAACACGTAATCACAATGAACACGAGAAGACAAGAGATAAAAATTGTTTATTTATTCACCTCAAAAGTTGAGAATTGGGAGTTGAGTTTAAACTTTTGGTTGTCATTGTCATTTTCCCTTTTACTTTTTCTTCTCGTGTTGTTTATCTTCTTGGAGTTGCGCACATTTGAGTAGACCATTTATTATCTCTTTAAACACGTGGTGCACATTGACGTTGAACTTTGTCCCTTTCTTCAATGTGTATTTTTCCCCTCTTTTGTAAATCTGTTTGTGGGTTTGAATCTGAGTAGAAAAATCACAATTCGTCATTTGTCAGTGAGCTGAGAGACAAGATTTTCTATTGTCCTTTTGCACTCGTACTCTTAAGATTTTTGAAAAAAAGTTAGTGAATTTTATAAAGGACAGTTTTTATTCCAAGTTTAGTAAAATTCAAAGTACAGTCGTTTGAATATTACGAGAACAGCGAAGCTGAATCTGAAATTATTTGTAAGCGCAAAACGCAAAAGCATTGACGTTTCCGCTTTTGAGCAAATCACAAAGTTAAGCGACCAATGATGGATTTTAAGTTTAAATGTTGAATTTTGGATTAGGCATCCAAAACTTGTTGATTTTCTTGGAAATACAAAGAAAAATGTGTTGCGACAGTGTAATTTGTGTTTTGTGTTTTGTGAAGGTGGTTTTAAAAGTGGTAAAACATCTATAAATTCTTTGTCTAAAATTCGGTGCAAGTTCAGTGATTTGAAAGTGAATCCATCCACCTTTCTAATGACCGTGGGAACGGAATGATGTGCTGAGGTGCCAAAATTTAAGAAACGGTATTGTAGTTATGCACGTCGTTAACACAGATTAACATTAATTGTTTGTTGTATAATTGAAAAGACATTTGACGATCCCCTCTGCTGAATTTGTATCTGGATTAAAAAGTACTCCCATTTGAGATTTGAGAAAGGAAAGGTACATTTAAAAAATGTCGCGGAGGCGATTTCCAACTTGGAGGAAATCTCCAGGACAACGAGATTTCTAAAGAGAATTTTGGTAAGACTTGAACGCCGCTTACATTATTTGTGTGCAGAATGCTTGTACTTAAGTTAATAGAAACTTGGGGTGTGAGATGTTCAAACATTCGTGAAAATTATTCATTTTATTCTACATTTTGCGTCAGTCTGTAACTCAAAAGACTTTAAGTGTGTCGTTAACAATCAAATCTGAAATGAATTTGGAATGAATTCTCTCACCAACTGTTTATTTTCCATCTTGAAATAATAAGCAGATTTTGATAGCCTTCGTTTCATTCCAGTTTATTTCGTTTCTTGTGCCAAGTTTCAATTGTAAAAGTATAGCGGCTGTAATTTTAAATGTCGTACAAATTTCCAATTGTGTCGAGTGTTGAGTCAATCTGTGAAATCGGAATGAAAATCAGGAATTGTTCGTTGAGATTTTGAAGCAAGTTGAGGCCGGAGGGTGAAAACTCATTCAAAGTCAAATTCTCTCTTGTTTCTAGTGCGGCGATGACGCCCAACATGAGGCATTCAGCACGAGGAAAATTCAATGTCGAGTGGGGATATTTTACACATGATTGAAGCTTTAAATTGACTCTCCTTTTCCTTTGTTCTCTCTTGAACTTGTGTAAAATTACAGCTGATACTTGACTGACATTTCCCACATTTAAATAAATCTAGACTGTGGATTTACGAAGATCAACTAATTTTGATGGATTGTGAAAAATTTACATTTACAACCAGATCAAAGTAATTCATGCTGGATGCTCAAATTTTGTACTTTGTTATGTGTAATGATTTTCCATTTGATCAGCATGATCTTTGCCTTTGGCGCATCTTAAATAGAAATTCGTCTTATGTACAAGATACACAGTTTATTGGAAATCAAAGAACGGTGGAGAAATGGGAAACTTCCTTCGCATACTTGTGCACTGGCTGATAATCCAGTCCTTTTTGCTCTGTAGTTTCTATTTGTCTTCTTCTCTTGATCACTCTCCTTACAAAAATGTAACTTTCTCAAATGTTGGAAACTTTTAAAATGTTGCAGTACTTGAACGCCGCTTGTAAAAATTGGACTTGAATACTTTGCCCATTAATGAAGATTGTGTCCGTTCCCTTTTCAGAACCAAAATTGATAGTTTGAGACATATTTGGTAAATGAAGTAAATCTGTAGATTGCCCTTGGGCACTTCTAATCCACGTTCAAATTCAAAGCCGTATTCGTAAAATCCCTGGTTCTAGTTTCTTAAAATATTTTTGCGTAAATGTCCTTGTAGAACCTGATGCATGAATCCCAAATAAATAAGACAACACAAAACTCTGGACTCTGGACCCACAAGCATTTGCAGCAAGAAAGTCACACAGTACCTGTAATTCGTTCGTGTCTTCTGCACTTGAAAAGTTCTAGTGCACAAGCTGAGGACTGTGATCGGCATCAGACTACAACCGACAAGAACAAGAACTTCATGTTGAGTGTTAGATATTTTCATCATGTCTGTCCGTTTTGTACTGGACAAAAATTGTTGAGATTGTGATAAAATGCAATAAAAATTCAATCTTTGACCCCATTCATTTTCATGCTAATCGGTTCTGGAAAATGTTGTTATTTTGCTGTTTTAGATCTGGAACAAGATGAATAAATATTCCACTGTAAGTGAACCGTGCTTGTTTTCCTTTCTCGTTTTAGTACAAACACAAGAACACACACAGAGACACAGCGTTGGTCTATTCTCCCTTTTATCTTTCTCAACTCTTCCTCTCCTCTTTTCTCTTGTCTATTTCTTTTGTTTGAGGCTTGCTGATGAAAACCATCCTGAGCACTCACATTCGAATTCCCATTCTCATTCGCACTTGCAGTTTCATTGAACTTGAGGAGATTCTCATCTCATCTCTCATTTTAATGTCAAGTTCATGTCATGTTCTGCCATGTAATTTTGTTCCTTAATTCAAGTCGACTTGACCGAGTCAATCCAAAATCTAATCCAATTCATTCTCTTCTCCTTTCTATTCTTTCAATTTTGCTCTGTTCTGCTGCTCAATAAAAATTAACGACCTTTCTCCTTCATCACTGAGCAACAGAGAAGATGAAAAGGCCTCTTAATTCTAAAGTTCATGCTTTTCTGCACGTGCTCTGAATCTCTGAAAAAAGAATGAAGGCTAAGGGTTAGTCGTTCAATGCATATTTAGCATGGGCAATAGCAGAGAGTCTGGAGTTTTCCTTCCAGATTTACAACACGATTGTCTTTGTGTTGTAAATTGTACAATGTGCACGTGCTTAAGAATTGAGGAGTTGAATTGAAGGTTCAAGACTGACAAGTGACGATGAGAAGCATCTTCTTTTACGTCCGTCAGTTTGTTGAGTCCATATGCAAACTTTTGGCTTGAGAATCAAGAACTTTCCATTGGCTAAATGTTGTTTGTGTTGAATTGGAGTTGAATTCGACAACATTTTCACATCATTCTATTCTTTTATTTTCTTCTGTGTTGTCTTGCGTATTTTTCTTGGGCTGTTTTCATCTGCTGGTTTGGTTTGGTTTATTGTCTCAGTTTTTGCACTTTTATGGTATTATAATTATATTGGACACATCACAATTTCTTTTGAAGTATTTCTTGTAAACTCAAACCTTTTTGAAGTTTAAATAGTTGAGCCTTGGAGTTTCAAATGGACTGATCGCCGTAGCGATGACAACCGCAATTTTTCATAATAACTGAAACTATTGTGTCAAAATGTAGACAATTGAAAAACAAAAAGAATTGTAGAGCTCGAACTACGCGCCGTTTGGAAAAACTGATCATCAAGAGTCAGCATTATGTATTCAGATTCAACTCTCACATAGACTTTTGTGCAAGCAACTCATTCATGAACTAACTTCACATCTAAGAGTCCTATTTTAAATGTCATCTCGCGCAAAATACTACAGAATTTCTGACATAATTTGGTTGGCGAGTTTCGCTGTCACTATTCAGGACAAATTGCAAATCTTGACAAGAGGTGCTTTTTCCTTCAAATGGCAACAATTGGAAATTTAAAAGCACAAAACTGACAGTGTGTATTAAACATATTTTGAGTGGGAAGTAAAACGCAAAAGAAAGAAAAGACAACAGAAAAATATGCTCTGGAAGAGAGCAATATGAAAACGCATCTATTTGCCGGTGAGCTATGAGCGGTGAGAGAAGGAGAAAATATGAAGCGTTCTTTCCTCTTCTGTGGCAGCTTTACTTTTGATTCTGGGTCGAGTTTTATTGTGCAACTTCCTTTCGCTTTCTCTTTCTCTTGTTCTTTCTGTCTTGCGTAAACTTCAAGCTGACTCGACTCTGCTTGTTTCTCGAGTTGCGAGTATAGAGAAAGCGGAGTGGAGTTCGTTTTGGAGTTGGGGTTGAGAGGGATTCGGAGTTTGCGAAACGCTGAGCGGATGGAGATAAACTCTCTTACTCTCAAATGTCAGTCTCAAGTTCTCGCAGTCGGCCAGTTGAAGTTGAAGTCTGTTGAACTTCGTTCTGCTCCCTCAGAATTCCTGTATTCAACGTGCATAAACCAAAGACTGTAAAGCAGTGGAAGTGAAAGTGAGAGCACATTGAAAATGGGGTTGCAAACCCACAAAAATATAATGAATAATTCCATATTGATTGCAAGCATAGTAAACTAATTAATTAATCTTGGTCACTTGTGAAAAGAGAACGTGAATTTTTCTCCCGTCTGAATTTCTAATAAAATTATGCTCCTGGTTTTTCTTTTGAAATTGTTCAGGTTACCGGAAAAAAACAAAGCAAAATAAGTTGAGCTGGAGTTGAAGTGTTGTGTTGTGATGTGACGAAAATGCTTCGTGAAAAAAGTTCAGTTGATTTTAAGAGCTTAACCAAAAAGGTGTATTTGATAGTTTGAGTAATCTCGAGGATTTCGGACGGATTCTTCACAACAAACAATTTAAAGGTAATTTCATTGTTGCATTCTTACTTGGTTTTGCTGCAAATCGAAAAATGTAAAGTTCTCTCTTTTAAACAAACTTAAACACCGAAATGAGTAAAAGAGTTTACGACAGTCAAAAAGCAAAAATGTGACTTTGTCTGGAAAAATATTTTTGCATTAGCTCGACGCCGTTTGAAATATTTAGGGCTGAACAGCAGACACATCATGGGAAGATTTTAATTAATCACTTCAAGCAGCATGATAAACAATTAACTTGAGGTTTTCTAAGGAGAAATTCATCTGAATGACGAAGGAATTGTCAATGACTTCATAAATTTCTGAGCAAACCTGCACAAAAATCATTTACATAAAATTCAAAGATAAAATAGAAAATCTCTTTAGTCGTTTCAGCTTCAGATTTTTAGATCAAAGTTCGACTTTCTCACTCAATTTTCTTTCTGATGGCACAAGCATCAGACACTTTCTCGACATGAAAATTAAAAAGTGGAAATAGAAAGAAAAGAACGCATAAAATACACGTGAAATAATCACTCGAAATTTAGATCTTTTGAACCAAACAAGAACCTCTGCATAAAATGCAGCGCTTTCCTTTGAGCTTGTAAATTCAATCCCACTCTTCAAAATTGAAATTGGAATTGACTATTTCTGTTTTGTTTTCAGTGCGACTTTTTATTTTGATTGACTCGTTTTCATGGAGCGCAGCAGATTGAAACAGATTTGATCAGTGGGGGACATTTGTATTTTGATTCCAATTTGAATTTGACATTTTTACAAAAAAAAACAACTTTGTCAAATCTTTGAGCTTTGTATCTGCAAATTCCAAGCATAAAAAACCATTTAAAAGGCGAATACAGAGAACAAGAAATTGAAATTCTTGAAAAAAAAGTCTACTTGTACTAAAACCGAAATTCAACTTGACAAGTTTCATGAACGACTTTTTCAGCTTTTGTCTGTTTTCCATATTCTTTAGCTTTCAGGATGAATTTAGTTCAAAGTCAATCAACGGTTGACGTCTCCAGTCTGCAGTCGAGTGAGTTTGTCAGACAAATTCGGAATGTCTTTTAAAAGCTCAAACGCTCGAGACAAAGTCACAAGTGCAATTAATATTTGTACTGTCTTTTAAAAGAGTGAGATTTCTCGGTTTGCGTGCCACATGCAAAACAGTAATAACAATAAACTGGTCATCAACAAGAAAAACGTGTCAGAAGTCAGAAGGCGCGTGTTGATAATTTACATGGAAGATTAAAGTGTTAAACTTGATGTTGTTCTTCACCTTTTCTTATCATCTCAAAGACATCCACAGTAAAAGGGCAAAAGTTGACAACAGTGAAGAAGTCAAAGTCGAGTCAACTAAAATGGGAAAATTCGTGAGCAAAGCACAAAAAACCAACGGCAGAGCCAAAAGCAGCGGGCTTATTTTTTCATAAATCGTTTTTGTCAACTTCAACACCGTTCTAATTATTTGCTGTGGACTTTTGGGCTTCTGTGAAAGGGATGTCAAAAGCACTTGTAACCACAAAACACAGTTCAACACAGAAGCAGAAAATCAGGTAGATTAGCACGCCGCTCAAAATTTCTGTGTAATTTTGACATAATTATTGTCTAAAGATCTATTAATGAAATTCTCTTCCATGATCCAACTTTTGATCACTGAAAGCTCAAGAGTCACTCTACTTTTTTGCATCAAACAATTAAATTACCTCCTATCCTTTGACTTTGCTTTTTTCGCTGTATTTTACTGTCCAATATTTTATGTCGAGTGTGTGGCAAATTGCAAACTGCAGTTTGTGAAATTAGAACCATCTCTCAATTTATCAAATCAGTTAATGCAATTTAATTTCTCCTTCTTGTTTTTTGCTGTGCTGGAATCTGAAATGAACAATGAACAAGTCTTTTGTATTTTCCTGTGGCTTTTTGTGATCTCGCGTGAACAAACAAATACTACGTCTCGTAAATTCTTAGTGTGATTACGATTACGATTATTTTATTTATGAGTGTGGTGCGACTGCACTGAAATCACTCGACTATTTCAACTCACTGCATTCCAAACTAATGTTTTATCCATTCGTGTTGTTGTTTGTGTCTTGAGATAATTTAGTACAAGAAACACGTATTCACATTGCACACGAGAAGCGAAGAGATAAAATTGTTTATTTATTCACCTCAAAAGTTGAGAGTTGAAACTTTTTGTTGTCATTTTCTCCTTTTCCTCTTTGATTTTTCTTCTCGTGTTGTTTATCTTCTTGAGGTTGCGCACATTCGAGTAAACTATTTATTATCCATTGAAACACGTGGTGCACATTTACGTCGAACTTTGCTCCTTTCTTCAATGTTCATTCGTCATTTGTCAGTGAGCTGAGAGACAATATTTTCCGTTGTCCTTCCACGCTCGTGCTGTTGAAAATTTTCAAAAAAGAGTGAGTGCATTTCATATTAGTCAGTTTTTGTTTTTTGTTCCAAGTTTGGTACAATTCAAAGTAGATCCGTTTGAATATTGTTACGAATTGTGAAGTTCAAAGCTGAATTAGACGTTTTTTGTATGGTAATTGCGTGCGTGAAGTTAGAAAAGTTTCCTATTTTGAGCCAATTACGGATTTAAACAGTCAGTGATTGATTTTAAGTTCAAATTTGAAGTTGAGTTTTGGATTATGCATTCACATTTATGCAAAAGGTGTTGATTGTTTTGGAAATACAAAAAATGTAGTACGACAGCGGGATTTGTGAAGGTGAATTTAAAATTATTAAAAATATGTTGTCTTTGTACACAATCTGCTGCAAGTTCAGTTATTTTGACATTTGGAATAACGCTTAGAGTTTCTGTTTGAACTAAGTGCCAGTGTGATGTGCCGAGACGTTAAAATTTAACAAGCGGCGTTGAAATTGAGCACAAATTTTATGTGATTGCCAGTTTTTTTGTTGTGAAAGTGAAAAAGTCGTTTGACAATTCCCACTGCTGAATTTGTATCTGGATGTAAAATGATTCACATTTGAGGAAAAATCCACAGTGTGAAATGTGAAATGTGACCAACAATGAGTAAAGTTGTCATGTGAAATGGAAACAGTTTGCAACTTGGAGGAAAACGAGATTTATAAAGAGAATTTTGGTGAGACTTGAATTATTTGTGTACAAAACTTGCCCAAAAGACAACAGTCATTTGGCTCTAATCCGTGAAACATTCGTGCAAATTATTCATCATATTCTATGTTATGAGTCAGTCTGATTGTGAAACTCAAAAACCTTTTTATGTGTGTCGCTAAAAATCAAATCTGAAATGAATTTAGAATTAATATGTTTCGTAAGCTTTCATCAACTGCTTATTTTCCATTTTAAAATAATAAAAAGATGCTGATTCCGTTCCTCTATTTTCATGACAAGTTTCAAGTACAAAAGTAGTAGTAAAAGTACGGCGGCTGTAATTTTAAATGCCGTACAAATTTCCAATTATGTCGAGTGCTGAGTCAGTCTGTGAAACCCGGATGAATTCAAACGAAAATCAGGATTGAGATTTTGAAGCACGTTGAGGCCGGAGTGTGAAAACTCATTCAAAGTCAAATTGTCTCTTGTTTGTAGTGCAACGATGACGTCCAACGTGAGGCATTCAGCACGAGGAAAATTCAGTGTCGAGTGGAGAAATTTTACACATGCTTGAAGCTTCAAATTTATCCTCCTTCTCTCCTGTTGCTTTGTTCTCTCTTGAACTTGTCTAAAATTGACAGTTGACAGCTGACTGATAGTTGGTCCATTTAAATAAATCAAGACTGCGGATTTACGAATACCAACATATTTTGATGGATTCTGAAAGATAAAAGATTTACATTTACAACCAGATCAAAGAAATTCAGGCTCGCTGCTCAAATTTTGTACTTTGTTATGTGTAATTATCTTCCATTTGATCAGCATGATCTTTGCCTGTGGCGCATCTGAAATACAAATCCGTCATATGTTCAAGATACGCAATTTATTCAAAATAAATAAAAATAGAGAAACGTGAAATGTGTTTTGTAGCAACCTCCTTCACATTCTTGTGCCCTGGCTAAAAATCCAGTCGTTTTTTTCTGTAGTTTCTATTTGGCTTCTTTTCTTGATCATTCTCGTCACAAAAATGTTAATTTCTCAAATGTTGCAAGCTTTTAAAATGTTGCAGTACTTGAACGCCGCTTGGAAAAATTATACATGATTACTGCACACTTTAACGAAGTTCCATTGATCTAGTAGGCAGCAAAGTTCTTATGACAACTTGAGGTGTATTTAATGTACATGATGTAATTCTGTAGTCTGCAGCGAAATTCTAATCCAAGTTGAAAATTAAAACCCAAAATTGTAATATAGAAATTTTAAATTTCTTTTCTTTAAATTGATTAATTGTTGTGCAAATTAGTCCTAAAATGTTTAGCATGAATTACAA
>JAQGBI010000381.1:0-17389 GCA_034698325.1 Sminthurinus elegans | reverse complement strand
AAAGTCCCGGGGTCACTCTCAAATCGGTAGTGAAAGTAAAAGACACTCATAGTTTCAAACTTATGATCTCTACTGTATTCATGTTTAGAATGTACATGTTAAGTATTTTTATTAGAGAAATATGCAGTAGAGAGTCAAAGTCATTTTACAAACTTTACAAACTCGGAAATCAAACTGATTGAAAGGAAGTTTGTGTAACAAAAGAGACGGAAGGGCTGCGCCCAGTCTAATTCAAATTGTTCACTGTACATTTTCAACTACATGTGTAAAATGTATACTAACATACACACGACGTGATGGTGATGTTGATGGAAAATGAAAAGAGAGTCATACTTTGCCATTTGCCGTCATCCAATGGCTCACTCCAGTCCAGTCACAAAGTACTAAATGCTAAATATGTACAATGTACAGTGTATAGTACAAAGGCATGATAATATGTAATGTTCAGCATGACTATGACATAATAGTGTGTAGTGTGTGCATGTAGTTTCCTTCTGCAAAACAAACTAGGGTTGTATTTTGTACTTTTTACAAAGTCAAATCTATAGTTAGTGCTTAGGGATGTACATGAAAAAACTACTCTGCTCATGATTAACAATAGAATGTGTAGAAGAAAAACCATCATAATTGCAATCAGTCCACGCATTTTCCGTTTTTCTACACGTAATACTCAATACGTATGATATTTCGGGCTTTGTATTGTATTTTCCACTATTTTGTTCCCTATTTACTGTTTTTACTGCTTCATCATTTTTGGATCAAACAATCATTATGAAAAAAGCAGGATTTTTGTCTCAATTTTTTCGGTAGTGAAACAACTGTATTCAAAAAGTATTTTTATGCACTTTTTTTTAAATAAGAGACGTTAACTAGCCTGTCATCTTTTAATTTATGAGGGGTTGATATTTGATAGCCGGCTGTCAGTTTGACATAAACACCTAGAGTATTTATTAATATTATGACTTACTAATACGGCATATTTACTGATCAGAAATCAGTACCAAAGATAATGCTGCCTAATTTTTGTGTGGATCTCAAACCTCAATTCGTTACTTTTATATTATATTCATCCCCATCATTGTAAAGTACGTGTGTAAATGCTTGAAGTTAATGAAGACCTGCAAAGTAATATATGACCAACTCAAAAGGGCAGAGATAAAAATTGTTCTTTTTATATCAAGTTACTTCGCTTACGATTTTATGATTTCAAATGGTGACTAATGGATAAGACATAAGATGAATTTGAGCTAGCTGGACGAATGCATTTCCGCAATGTTTGTTCGTTCATGCAAAGAGGTTGAGCTTCACGTTTTGTACTTTGTACATCTGTATGACAAACGAAGAGGAAAAATATCAACAGGAAAAGCCGGTGTGAATTCTAAATTTATAACCGACTTATGCCATGTTGTATTTTGTATTGTGAACACGTAGTGCGTAGTTAGATTGAGTATACATGGGCTTCAATAATAATGAATAAAGATGAAACTTCTCAAGATGAGTGAACAGATAAATCTTACATCTTTTTAAAAGTATATCAAACCTTTTTTGTCTCCATCACCTGATTGATAAGCTCAAAATTATTTTTGTACCAAATTAAAAAAATATTGGATAATAAAAGTCTTGAGTCTCTTGAGTGTATCATTTTACAACATTCAAGACGATATTATATGAAACTTGGAATTAGTACATAAGTTTTTTTTTTCAAAGCTTCAACATTTCAACGAGAAAGGAATTTTTCACGATAAATGATAACCTACAAATTTCATCGTGCGATGCTGTGTGTGTGTGGTTACTTAGTTACTTTTAATGTTACTAGCTGAAGAAAGTTGGACAACATAAATTCCATAAGTACACACTTTTTGGAAGGGTGAGACAAGAAAAAAGACAAAAGGGAAAGAGAAGAGTTTTGAGCGTAGAGTGTTGAGAGTTGAGATTATCCATGTCCATAGGTATTTAAGCATGAACGCACATGTATTCTTCTTCTACTTCTTCTTTCGTTGACGGAGGCCTAATTTTTTTTACAACCAAAACTGTTTTAGTTTCATGGTCAGTCTCCGTTCTCCATTCTCAATTTTCCATGATCTCATCAGCAGGATACTTTTTATTGCATTGTTCCAACTACTTTCCTTTTTCCTTGACGGGTCGTTTTATTCCTTGTTTTTTTTGTAGGAAGGAAGAAAAGAAGAAAGATTCCTAGTTTTTTCCATGATCCATGATCCATGATACACGTTCTATGTTCTATATCTACTTTTCTTCTTTCATTTGTAAAGGAATTCCGAATTCCATATTACTTACAGACGATTGCCTTTTGTCTGTGTGTATTTAGTGTTTATGATGGAAAAGGACGAAAGAAGCATGCATTATGTACTTAGTTCACTTTATCATCTTGATACTTCCTATAGACCTAAAATACTCTGTTTTTTTGTATCTATTGTAGGTATTCTTAATTGCTCGCTGAAATTATAGATTGAGAATAATAGCTACTAATTGGAGAGTTCTGTTCTCCTGTCGTCAATAATATCACCTCTGTAGACTGTGTACTCGCTTATAAAAATAAAATAAATACTTGTATATATGCTATATGCATACATGATTCAAAACTATTTACTATTTACACCTATTGTAATTCCATATGTTATATAATATTATATAGTTTAAAATAGATGATGTGTAAAAGAGTTGAACACACTACTTTAACATAGTAATATCAATATCGTGACCAAGTAAGACAGAAAAAGAAACAATGTGTGTTGTGTGTTCTTGGTGGTTCTTACTTCTTTTTACATAGGTGCATATATTATTTATACTCCAGATTGTCTACATGAAATAAGGAGGTAGAGAGAAAAAAAGAAAAAAAGGAGATGTTTTATTTTATTTTATTATTATTATTATTTCTAGGAGCCATTACAATACAGCGTCTGTCTTAAAGGGCACGACTTTACTGGATTGGGATTCAACATTGTTGGAAATATGAGAGACGGGATCTACGTCAAAGATGTTATGCAACGAGGTCCAGCGGCTGAGTCTAAATGCATTCTTCCAGGTACATAACAATTTAAAATACAATATATACAATGCTTACAAGAACAAAAATATTTGAGACTGAGAGTGAAAAAAAGTCTACCAAAAAAAGATTTCCATGCTCCTCATTTTCCAGTTTTTTTATAATTATTATTCACAGAGTAGTACTGTTTTTTTGTGTACATCTTTCACCATTCACGATTAATCATGATGTACTAATTCAGATAATTATGACATGGCCACATTCTTTTTGTTGTGTGATGTCTGTTCTGGACTGTTCTGGTCTGGTCTGATGTCTGATCTGTAGTCCATATGTATTTAAAATGTAAACCCTTTTTATTTTTATTTTTTCATAGGGGATCAAATTATTTCCATGACTTGTTCTTTCGAGAACATGGTGGTAAGTTTATTTTCTATTTTAATGTATTACATGTTATATTATGATGTTTCAATTTAATGATCAAATTATTCTCTGTGAGTGTTTTCTCACAAGTACGATATTACCATATATACATACATGTTTATAAATATGACATTTAATTTTGTTTGTCCTTTTCCTAGTTGGAGGATGCCATCACACTTTTAAGCTATGCTTCCCCATATGAAGTCTCATTGGACATGTTGCGCTTGCCGGATAATTCATTTCACAAAGGAATTCTTCTTGTGTCAAGCTCAGGAGTTTCTATGCCAAGTGGCGGTGTTGGTGGTGGAGGTTCTACCAATACTTCTACTTTAGAACGGGTGTGCCATCCTTTTTTCAAAAGTCAATCTATTGATGACTTACGAAAGGTAAAAAAACTATGTGTACAATTTACAATGTACAATCTACATACATATATGTATTAAACCATGATATTACATTTCAATATACATACAACATAATATGTGCATGTAGAAAATATGCAGAAATATATGTATGCAATATATTCAATGAAAAAGTTGAGATTATTCAGTACACACTGTTCAGTATTCAGTGCTATAAAAAAGACAATATTACAATATTATCTTGGAAACCTATAGAATGTAGACTATATAGACAGTTGCAATTAATCTGCTCCTACATACATATTCGTATAATACTACTACAAATATCTATCTGTCTATCTATCTACAATCTACATACTATACCCACTTGAATGCATGCACTTGACACCAGACACCACACAGGGTATTTTATACATGTACATGTACAATATACAAGCTGAAGCTCAACACTGTACATTACACATCTATCTATCTATCTATCTATCTGTATTCTGTATGTTGTCTGTCCATGTGCTACTTTCATACGTATATACACACTCTTTTTTTCAAATTAACAATTCCAATCTGTCTATCTATCATTCAGCTAGTCAGTCAGTTCATCTTCTTATTATTTATTATCACCTAGAGCTACTTTTCCGCTAACTATTAAAAGATTCTCTCCATTGACTACATTATGATGCAGAATACAGAAGATAGAATGCACAAGAGAATCAAATATCAAATACCGATTCTTCTTGCACAATGTACAAGGAAAGTTGATAAATATTTTACTATTCACTAGACTTTATCTTATACATAGGCTAGGGTATTTTATTTTATATTTTAAACTATGCTCAAAATGAAGATGAAGAAATTTGCAATAAAAAACTATCAGCTACTCAAAATACCAAATACTATATGAAAATTTTGAAGTAGGGCTAGAGGAAAGAGGAAAACTATGTATTCTATCGAAATCTCTCTCAATATTGAATATTGATCACACTGTACACTGTATACACCAAACACACATGAAAATTAACCCTATCACCTGTGTATTATTTACTGTGTACTTGTATTATGTCTTGCGTCAATATATATTTGTTTATTTATGTAATTAATGAGTATTAAATAATGAATAAATTTCAGGTGGGAAAGAGACACTTGGATCTTAAAGTGGACCAAGGAAAGAGAAAAGGACCTGAAGTACCATTAACGATTGTCAAGAGTGCCAATGAGACGACGAAGGAGAGGACATCATCATCTCCGTCATCTCCTTCAAAGAAAAATCCTCCTGAGGCTCTCCCTCAGAAGCATGAGGAGAAGGATTCCTCTTCTTCCACTTCTCCATCGTCTTCACCTCAGAAGAAGCATTTCAATTGGAAAGTTAAATTACCAAGTATGCCATCCATGTCTGTATCTATGGATGGTAAAGGCAGTGGTGGTGGGAAAGGAAAAGCCACAGTTGAAGATCAAGTAGATTCTTCTTCTTCCCCACAGAAACAAAAAGATGCCATTGTCTCCTTAGAAATGAAGCCAGAAGCTGTCCCTAGAGCCAAAGTTAAATCCTCCCATGTAACCAAGAGTGGTCAAGTTCAAATACCAGTTGAAGCCATTTCACCCGTCATTAAAATGTCCACAGATCTTCAGATGGAACATGATGAAGTGGATTCCAGAGGGAAGAGAGATGTTACTGCCTCTGCTGCTGTCCTCGAAATTGAACCAATGGAAGTTCAAATTCCAAAGCCACAAATTGGAGGGGATATTTCATTAGAGGGGAAAATGCCAAGTCCTCCTCATGTAGAAATTGACATTGGAGTTCCTACCCTTGACATGGATGTAGACATGGGAATGAAGGGTATGAAAAAGTCATCCAAGAGTCAAAAACAGAAAGAGGAAAAAGAAAAGAATAAAAAGAGTGGTGAGAAAGACAAAGACGGCGGTGGTGTGGAAGGGGGTGAAAAGTCTCGTTTTGGGAAATTTGGAATCAATTTCCCTGATGTGAGCCTCAATTTCCGTGGGCATCATAAAGATGACAAAGAGAAGGAAAAAGATCATGCTGAAAAAGAAACCAAAGACAAATCAAAGAAGGGTAGTAAAGAGGATATTGAACTGAATATCTCCGGTTCTGGTTCCGGTTCCGTAGAACTTCCCTCAGTCAAAATGCCCACTGTAGAAAATATTGATGAAACCTTGAATTTGTCAGTGAAGAAACCCAACATTTCAGGAGGAGGAGATGCTTCAATGAGTGTTGATATGGGAAATATGTCAGTTTCCATGGATGATCAAACTACTCCATCAAAACCAAGTAAAAAATCCTCAGGATTCCACATGCCTCACATAAAACTACCCAAATTTGGATCAAGTAAACAAACTTACTCCTTTGAAAATACAAGTGACATTCACATGCCGGATAAAGATATTTCCCTTGTTATCCCATCTGGATCCGTTTCCGTCTCCTCTCCTCATGTTGAAATTCCAGAAGTTCAAATTCCAAAAGAAAGTATGACTGTTGACCTTCCCTCTGTTGAAGGGGGTGTGAATGTGAATGTACCAGACATGAAAGTGGACGTCAGTGCTCCAAAATTAGATGTAAAAGGAAAAATGGGGAAATTCAAGAAAGGGAAAGCACCCTCCGTTTCCCTTGATAAAGAAGTAAAAATCTCAGCAACCAGTGTAGACTTGAATGTAAATCTCCCAGAAATGCCAGAATCAACCGACTTGAAATTAAATGTAGATGCAAAAGCTCCAAAATTATCAATGGATAAAATACAAAAGAGTGGTGATGCTTCCATCGATATTAACATTCCAACTCCTGAATTAAATGTGAATGTACCAAATTTACCATCTGGAGAAATTTCAGTTGCCAGTCCAACTCTTCCTACTCTTGATGCCAATGTTGACATTTCCGGTTCAGTTCCAGATATGGACATTTCAACTAAATCTGGAAAACATCATCATGGTGGATTTGATTTGAAAAATATTAAAATCCCTTCCCTATTCAAAAAGAGTAGTAAAAAATTAGATATCAGTACTGGAGATGTAGATATGAATGTGAATATTCCAGTTCGAGAGGCTTCATTAGATATTTCAACTCCATCTGGAGAAGTTGGGGTGAAAGTTCCGGATGTTGATTTGGATATGGGAAAAGTTTCAGTTTCCGTCCCAGTTCCAGAAGTTGATGTTTCTGCTGCTGCTGTTAATGTTGAAGGAGATGTTTCTATTCCGACTGTTGATGTCAAAGCCAAAAAAGGTTTTTCTCTCAAGGGGAAATTCCCAGATCTTAGTATGAAAGGGAAAACTCCAAAAGTGAAAGCAACTGTTCCAAAAGTTGATGTTGACATTCCTGACTTAGATTTGAAAGTAGATGATGTCAAGATGGAATTACCCACTGTTTCAATTGCTGGAGAAATCCCTAAAGTTCAAATGCCAATGGAAGGAAATGCCAATGTCAATCTTCCAGATATTTCAATGGATGCTAATGCCAAATTACCTCAAATTGAACTGAAAGGACAAGTACCAGAATTACAGATCCCAAATGTTTCCCTAAATACACAAGGTAGTATGGACATGGATATTTCAACCCCAAAATTATCAGTGGATATGCCCAGTGCTGATATGGATCTTGATGTTGATGTTAAAATCCCAAAACTAGAAATGCCCACTGCTAATATTGAAATTAAAACCCCGAAAATTGACTTACCCAGCCTTTCTGCAAATTTAGGGGGAGGGATGGAAATTGAAAAACCATCAGTAACCATTGCTGGAGAAATCCCAAAAATGTCAAGTGATCTTCATGTTGAAGCACCAACTTTACCCTCAATGTCCATGTCACTTGAGAAACCCGAGCTTAATATGGAAGTTCCAGACTTGAATGTAAATGTGGGTGGAGAAATGGCAAGTGGTGGTGCAGGAGTAAAAATCCCAGGGGGTGGACTGAATTTGAAAGGGAAAATGCCCAAACTCAGTATGAAAGGGAGTAAGAAAAGTGGCGATTTCAATGTCAAGGGGAAAATGCCAGAGGTGAATGTTAGTGCTTCCGCAAGTCTTCCAGAGCTTGATGTGGACATGGACAAGGATGTTTCTATTGGGGGTGGGGTCAAAGGGAAAATCAAGAGCTTTTTTAAAGGGAAATCCCCCAAATTGAGTATTGATACTCCGGATCTAGAAGTAGAAATCCCAGATGTAAATTTAAAATCACCAAAATTACAAGTGTCCGGTGAACTTCCCTCAGTCTCAGTTGATGTGGAGAAACCATCAATGGAATTAAATGTAGATGCTCCAAAAGTTCCAAAAGTTGACCTATCTATTGAAAAACCAGATGTGGATGTCAAGGTCAATTTACCATCTGTAGATATGCCAGAGCTTGATTTTAGTCTCCAAAAACCTAAATTACCAGAAGGAGAAATTTCCATTGCTGCTCCGTCTGCTGAAGTTTCTATTCCCTCTCTCAACATGGAAATGAGTGATCCTTCTCTCACAGTTAAACCACCACAAGTAGATTTAAATTTAGAAGGAGCCATTCCGGATGTCAACATTAATGTAGAAGCTCCCTCAGCGGACCTCTCAGTAAAAGGACCACATGGACATGGGAAATCACATGGATTTGATTTGAAAAATATTAAAATCCCTGGATTTTTTAAACATGGAAAACATAAGGCTGAAATTTCTGGAGATGTCAAATTACCAGAAATGTCTGCAGAAATTACTACACCAATTGTAGCAGTCGAGGGAGACATGTCAATGCCAAGTGCCAATATTGAATTGCCTTCTACTGGGGACATGCCACAAATTGATATGGACATTAAAACTCCAGAATTAAATGTTAACGTTCCAGATGTAGATTTGAAAGTAAAAGGGCCAGAAGTTGAATTACCATCCGCTGAAATTTCCATTGATGGATCTGGACTAAAAGGAAAATCTGGAACTGGATTTGGATTAAAGGGACTTAAAATGCCCAAATTTGGATTGAAAGGAAAAGCACCTAAACCGGAAATTCCTAGTGCCAGTCTCAATCTGGATGTTCAAAGTCCAGATTTATCTGAGCTAAAAGAAAATATACCTGATGTAGAATTAAATGCAGCCCTTCCTCAAATGTCTCTTGAAGGTGGTCTCTCAACTGATGTAAATGTAAATTTACCCGCCGTTGAAATGAAAACAGGAGATTTAAATGTTGAAGCCAATTTACCATCAGCACCTGAAATTGAAACAAATTTGAAACTTGGATCAAGTAGTAGTGGTGATGTTAAAATGGAACTTCCATCTCTAGAGCTTACACCTGGAAATTTAGATGCGTCCGTTTCCATTCCAAAGGTAGAAATGCCAAAACTTGGAGTGAAAGGAAAAGCTCCAGCCATTCCTGATTTAAAAGCTGATGTTGAAATCAAAACACCAGAAGTAAAAATTCCAGAAATGTCTGTAACAACTGAAGAACTAGAAGGAAAAATAGAGATTAAAAAACCATCCCTTGATTTAAATTCATCTCTAGATATTGAAACTCCATCCATGTCCATGGACTTGGAGAAACCAGAAGCTAATCTTGAAGTGGATTTAAAAGGAGGAATGAGTGAAAAGGGTAAAATTAAATCCTCATCTGGTCCTGGATTCATGTCAAAATCCCTCCAAAGTCTCCGAGATCTAAAGGAAAAGGTAAAACATAAATTAGATCATGATAGCTCCTCAAGTAGTGATGATGAAGCCAAAGTGGATTCAAAGAAAGTTGACAAACCACCAAAAATTAAAAAGGAAATTTTGAAAAAGAGTAAAAAAGACAAGGAAAAGGACAAAGAAGAGAAAGCTAGAGAAAAGGAGGAAAAGAATAAATCTAAAGCGGAGAAAGCAGCCCTTAAAAAAGAAGAAAGGAAATCCAAAAAGAAGAGTAGTGAAAAAACTAGTGCAACTCCACAATCTCAATCTGCACATTCATCAGGAGCTGAAGAAGAAGATCATTCTGATCATGAAAATGATACTGAAACAATAACAACAACTACTACTACTACTACTACTTCAGAAACTAAACCATTAGAACTATCAAGTGTAGAAAGTAAACCAGTACAAGGAAAAGCTGCTGGAGTATCCATTAAAGTAAAATCTACACCAGAAAAGAAATCCAAATCCAAGAAAGAAAAAGATAATAAGGACAAACCTGTAATTCGATTCCCTGCTATTCAAGCTGAATGGATGGAAGAAATAGAGTCAATTGCTACATCTTCTGAAAATCTAGGACAAAAATCCGCATCCACTGACAACTTATCATCATCACCAGCAGTACCAGCAGCAACAACAACAACGACAACAACTAAACCAGCTGTAAATCCAAGGAAATCTACAAAATCAAAAGATTCTGAACCATCAGGAGGAAAAAGCTCAAAGGCCAAAAAGAGTAAGAATAAACAACGTGGCTCGAGTAGTTCAAGTAGTAGCAGTAGTAGTAGTAGCTCTAGTTCTGAAAGTGATGATGAAGTGGTCAAGGGAAAACCAAAGAAACCCAAGAGATCAACAAAGAGAAAAGCACCAGTTCCACCCACAACCATCACAACCTCTGTAGAAATCTCAAGTCCTCCATCAAGTATGATTGAAATTACAACAGAATCATCACAAACTAAAGGAGAGGATGGACGACGTTCCGCTTCCTTTGGAGATTTGAGTACACTTCAACCCAAATCCGATAGTCATCATAGTCCCAGTCATCATTTGGAACGAGCCGTCTCCTTGGATGTCGTCTTGGACGGTTCATCCTCATCTACAGGCTCACCATCCTCCAATTTTAAAACAGTTATGCCTGTCATCCCATCAGCAGCTCATTTTGAAGACTTGAGTAAAATTTCAGATGCAACTGAAAATAGTAGCACCATCCAATTATCCGGTTATAAAACTAGAGTAGGAGGAGGAGGAGGACTTGATTCCATGGACTATTCAATGTCTTCTAGTTCTTCTTCTGAGACACTCAAAGCATCCCCCTCTTCCGTAGTCCATGTTCATGTTTTCCCTGATAATAAAACTATAGAGAAAAATGATGAAAATGTAAACAGTATTCAAGTGAGTAGTAGTAATGGTACATCATCATCCCATCCCACTCGACCAAATAATGAAATTGAAAATATGATGAAAGAAACCGTATCAATGATGAATAATATTGTTCATACTATGGATACACCATCCGCTCCAACTTTTAAAGCTACAACAACTACTACTCGAGTTCAAATCACAGAGCCACAAGTCACCATCTCCACTAGTGGAAGTAGTGTATTTGAGAAAGAGGAAGTTGAAAGAATTGCTCAAGATGCTGTTGATGAAATTTTATCTTCCGCTACTTCTAAACAATTTGAAAGAGAAAACACAACAAAAGAGAATAAAAATGAAAATGAGAAGGAAATTTTAACACGAGTGATTACTTATAAAGTTGATTATGAAGATCCATCTAGTTTAGTATTAGACGATACTATGACTAGTTCTACTACTACTACTACTACATCTTCATCTTCAACTGTTCATATAACCAATTCTCCTCCTCATGGTGCCAATATAGAACCGATAAGAATTGATACAAGTGTTTCCGCTGCTCCTGTTAATGTAACTGTCATGTCTGTTAGAAATCCACCATCCCCTTCTTCTTCCTCTTCCTCTCCTCCTTCTACGGAGAATAGAGACAATGAGGACAATCAACAACAAGGACAGGATCAAGAGGATAAAGAAAATGTATCAGGTACGACAGTTGGAAGTAAGAGACTTCTTCGAGTTGATAGTAAGACTAGATTGATGCAGACAGTTGCAGATGCTAATGACATTGCAATCAAGAATCCAATCCCAAGAAAAGATTCATCATCATCAGGAGATTCAAATCTAGGAAGTTCCCATTCCTCTCATGGAGGCAACTCTCCAGTAATACGAGATGATTCTAGACCACTAGTTTTTGACACCACAACCACCCGCTCAACAACCACAACTTTAAATCAACCACCATCCACTAGACTGCTACATCATGCAAATGGGCAAACGATAGAAATCTCCTCTACCGAATTGGATGGAGTGATGATGAGTCATTCAGACTTTTTGGCTAGACAAGCGGCTACAGTAACTATTGGATCAGAGGGTAATGAGAGTTTTGATCATTGGGTTTATGTAGATAATAAACAGGACTCACAGTCACAATCCTCATCAACTGATGAATCAAGTAACGATGATTTGTCTTACTCTCGAAATGGGGCACTCTCACCCACCACCTTTAAAATGGAAACGGAATATGAGACGAGTGAACTTCGTGTAACTACCTCACCCATCCCATCCAATGAAAAGGGAACAACTAAAGTATACTCAACAACGATGACTCTCCCACAGAAGGTATGAACTTATACTACGAATTCAATATTGAATGGTTTCATTGTTTTTTAAATTTACAATAGAGAAGTAAAAAATAAAAGTACTGATGAAATATATGTTAATAATGCTTTGCTTTATGTTTTATACTTTTGGTCAAAAACAGACAGTCACTCAAATCGTCTTGGGTCAGGACACAACCTCGACAACTGGACATACCATTTCCCTAGTTGATGTAGATAGTAGTCATATCGTCTCCAAAATAACAATGGATGCCAACACTGGAGAGGATAAAAATAAAGATGACCTTCCAAAACTTGAAACTTTGAAATAGTGAACAAAAATATTTAATAAGTAATAATATATGTAGTTATATGTTATATTATGTATAAATCAATTAATTAATTAATGAGAAATCCAGGATTAAATGATAGTTGAGAGTATTGCATTTTTTTTTTTGAAATGTATTTAAGAAACACAGGTATATGAAATTCTAGCTACATCGATTTGTAAAATATACATACGTTGTATATTATAGTATATACTTTCCATATACATACAATGTATGTAATGTAATTTTTTTGTTTATATTCTTCAAAATAAGTCATGCATTTTTCTGTTCTTATAAGTGTAATCAAGTTATATAATATTATGGTCTTGAGAAAACATGTCTATTGTGTATAGATATAATCTAAATATTATAATACATATAATGTGAGATGTAAAAAAAGGTACACACATGTTTGGTACAACATTATACAAAGAATATATATGCTTTTACCCATCGTTTTTTTGTTTTACAGGATAAGTTAATTCTAAAGTGTGAAACTTAATCATAATTATGGTACATTTAAGATTTAGGCATTTGACTTTAAGTATTCACTGAGCGTAATTAGCAGAATTTGTCCATATAAATACGAACAATATATGTGTATATATAATAATTGGTATACTTAAAAGGGAGGGAAAACTGTTTAACAAATGTAAAGGTTTAATTAAGTATCACTACAGACTAAAATGCTGACGTGGATGTGTGTAACATAATCACTCCACACGAATGAACTACACCATAGTTATTGCTGTTTTGTTGAATCTATAAAATTCAGGTTATAATATAAGCTACCATGTTTTCCATCCTTTTTATGTAAATAGAACAAAGTAGTTTAAGATGTTAGATATACAATATACATAGTGAGTTTTTTTTCAGTGATCGTATATATGTATATAGCACTCCAATTAGTATTACACTTGCGTATAAAAAAGGCCAAATTAGGAGTATGTATTTAATTCTTGATTAGTCCTAGGAATTTTCCAATATAAAATGAATTTATTTAGAATGTTATTCTGAAAATTTTCTTTCAATTTCTTCATAGAATATTATATTATTTAGTTGTTTTTAGGTGATTATTTATGTATTGTTTTCATATATATAATATATTGTGCGTTCTGTCACTTGTGCAGGATTTCATTATTGAGGAGTATATAAAATGTAATGTATGTCATTCAAAATAAATCGTTGTGTTATAAAATGCTTAATATACACAAAGTTGTAAACGTGTAATTCAACAATATAAAAAGATAAAGCGTATGTATACATACGATATGTACACGTTTCTGTTCATTGTATTTTTTGTCAGTGTCAGTTTTATTGTCAGTATGTATTTCATACAATTTTAAGTCAATTTAGGCATGTATACCATCTCGGTGTATACCACAACATATCTTAGGCTTCGGTTTATAGGTAATAAGTATATCATAAGTACGTTAAAAAATAAATAATGTAAGTACATAGCTTCAATGAAAAAGTTTGAAGGGATGACATGAAACCCCAGTGAAATTGTAAATAATGAATATATATATATCCGAAATTAAAATGGTGGTTATTGTTTTACATTACATGTATAATGTATAATGTATATATAAAAATAAATTTTGGCGAAAATTACTTGAAATTTAAATATCTTTTGTAACATTCTACTGAAAAGGTAGTAAGTAAAAATTTAAATAAATATATAAGTGAATCAATATATTTGTACTAGTCTTGTAACAGATGATTTAAATATATAATATATGTACATGAGCAAACGTAGGAAAAGAGTATAGCGTATAAATATATGTATAGGTATTTTCAATTAATCATTGTTGAAATAATAATACTAAATCTGTGTATGTAGTGTGTAGTGTGTAACCACTCACAATGATACATATTACATATTATAAATTACAACTACATTATAAGTATATTAGGCATCTGTAGTATCAAACGAAACTGAATGACTTTTCCACACTTTTTCAGTAACTGATGAAAATTTCTCTCTGCATATATATACCCGTATAGAGTGTATTGAGAGAGAGCGTATACGTAGATGTGTGCTTTATAACATGTATATTTTATTCAGTATTTTTAACAAACTATATTTTGCAGGATTTTTTACAAATTTTGTTCCTCACACGTAAGTTTGGAAGTAACTGCAAAATATACCCTTGTTTTATTCCGTCCTTTTTAGTACTTATTACTTCTGCATATATATTTTGATAATATAGTATTATAATATTTGTTGTTTAACTATAATGAATAACTATAATCTATCTATCAAAAAATATATCGGTACAAGTATGAGTACTTTATGTATATATAAAATGTGGTGTACATGAGCTTTAGATTTTTTTTTTGATAAACGATTACGTTTTATGTCTATTTTCAATAGCTATCGTATGTAAATATATATATTCACAATCATTATCATTATAATACTGATTGCTTTAAAAACTTTAAAGATATATTATACTAATAATATTAATACATTTAGAATTTAGATATTTAATAAGTACTGTTTAAGTTATATGTCATATATGTATACGCCAAGTAGATTAATATATTTAATACATTATGTGTACATTGATGTTAAAATTTAAGTAGAAGTTCACTCATATAGTATGAGAAGAACAATAGGATTAAATTTGTTACAGTGTGCGTCTCTATATCATTCTAAATCTTTCCACTGGTGAGAACCATCAAAAAATTTACAAACAGTAACATATTTGTTTTATGAAAAGTAAAAAATCAATCTATTCAAAATTCACTTTCACCTTTTGTTTCCATAACCAAAATGCGGTAGGTCATGGAGGATAGAAAAGAGAAAGCATAGAGAGGAGTAAAGTGCCTTATTAAATCTAAATACTTAAATACCAAAACAAATGAAATGCATGTAATTTTGATTGTCGACTATAATTCCAGCTTACGCGCATTCCGGTGAAGACCATATATTTTATATGTATTATGTGTACATGTAACATACAAGCATTTAACATTTAATATATATAGTTTATAATGATCCCCATTTTTAGAGTTATTATAGTTGTTAATGTAGTGTGTACAGAGAGTTAACGTTCAATATAGGTCTAGAACATTATAACATTTTGTAAATACATATATATATATATATATATATATATATAAAACTGTACACTGTACATATAATATTATATGTACGAATAGGTTTTAAGGCAAAATTGTATACAATACTATACAAAAACGCTGGGCAAGAATGCAATATTCGACAGACATGTATAGAAAAAAAATAAGCTAATATATGTATACATCATACATAAATACGCTAAATTGTAAAAAATGTTATAACATGTACTTTTATGAAGCTCAATTATATATATGTATACATAAATATAAATATATATAGGCTGTAGGCATATTTTAAAGCTAGTTTAAAAAGAATTTTAAAACATGAAATCAGTAATCAGTAGATAGTAGACGCGTGTATATATATACTACATATATTATGATGAGATTTTGATGACAATATATCCAAGTAC
The DNA here is from genome assembly GCA_034698325.1 of Sminthurinus elegans. Lineage (NCBI taxonomy): Eukaryota > Metazoa > Arthropoda > Collembola > Symphypleona > Katiannidae > Sminthurinus > Sminthurinus elegans. The sequence continues at coordinate 1,480 of JAQGBI010000381.1, read as the reverse complement.
TTATACTGACGTACTTAAATTTTACAGTGACAATCAGAAATATATCAAAAATTTTGTCAGTTTAAAGCTTGTATACATATACATATATATATTATAGCTATATTGGTGTACACTTAATTAAAACTGTGGGTAAATTTGATAGAACAATGTCTTACACAAGTACATATACTTATCTGTCTATATTACATTATATTATGTGTAAATCTTTTGTAATCCTCTGTTAATATAGTAAAGATATAGAATGTACTAATAATGATATATTATATTACTCCGATTTTTATGTAACTAACATATTCTATTATATATTTAGCTTATAAGCTCGAATTTCCATGTATCCGTGTATTATGTGTGTTATACGTGAATAAAATAAAAGTTTAAATTCTGGATCAATTAAAAATATACTACACGTATAGCGTTAATGTTGCTATTTAGTTGTGACTTCATTGTAAACCTCATAATATGTACCTATACCTACTTTAGTACACGTTTCACATTGCTCATTTTCCACACATGCCGATTTGTATATACGTTTTACATGGTTAGTACTTACTTGCACTCTTCAATATGCTGAATCAGCAGAGTTCATACAAATAACACTTATCATATATTTGCATTTTGCATGTATCATAATAAATGACATAAAATATAAACGTTAAAAACTACACATTTACTTTTATCCTTTAGCCGTTTATCAGTTTTTTTTATGCTTGGGTACAGTAACATAATACATACTGAATAGCCACCTCTACTTATGAGCTCGATATCTTACAATACCCCTATAAATATCCCATGAGGGAGATTTTATACCAAGTAATTTTTTATTAGATGTGGGTTTCTGTGAACGTGTATGATAATATGCCATTGTCGAAATTCAGGACAAAAATGTATTCGTTTCATGTTTTTCGATGAGGATGAAAGGGGATTTAGGGAAGGTGCCAGACATTATATGCATATATATGTCTCCATTTATAATAAATTTACGCTCTACGGGAAGTTTTTTGTATGTCATTTTTCAAAAATGACCACAAAACAATACAATGTTATAACCTTTTTGTTTTGATTTCCAACAAAAATGTCCTTTCGGCTATACTCTCTATATCTTACAAAAGTCGACATACAACAAAAGAAGTTGGTTCTCAAGAAACTTAGAAACGTGGTATGATCTTATGTCTTTTGGTTTTCTAAATCAGGATAATACTCTTGTTTCCTTATATAATCGAAAACTGGAAAAATACTACACTACGTGGTGAAACTTATAGAATTCGACAGCGTTTGGCTGTTGGAGGTATGTACTATGTATTATGTATATTATACATCATTTTCAATAGCTTAAGCTTACGTGGAGCAGTGCTGTATATAGTTCCAAAATTTGACATGGCTGTAATTACACAAGTGTCACGCGCTCCGCGTTCAGACCGGAGGCAATACACTACGAACGTACGAATTCCTAGCAATCGCGCGGTGTCTAAAGCAACCTCAT
>JAQGBI010000380.1:0-17398 GCA_034698325.1 Sminthurinus elegans | reverse complement strand
ATTTTAGAAACCAGAGAAACATGAACAGAACCAAAATCACAATTCACAATACAACTCTCTCAAATAAAATAAACTGGTTGTAACTTTCAATGTTCAGTGTGAAAGTGTAAAGAGTAAAGAGTACAGACTCTGCCTTTTCTTCTTTTATTTGTGCATTCTGTTTTTTTCTCTCTGTTTTATTTTTTTATTTTTAACAGCCTTTGTCTGTAATCTGTACTCTGTACATTGCACATTGCATGATCAACATTTGCGAGACAATGAGCGTACAATTTTCCATGTAGTTTTAGTTAATAATCCTGGTTATGGAGTTGTCTATTCTCTAGATACATAATGTATACTTGATATTGTCAATTTTGTAGAGTTTGACTCCAAACTAAAAAATTTACATCTCACTTCCCACAACTCTGTAAAACAGAATAACATATATTGCCAAATGTAAAGCATAGGGAAAATCCACCATAGTTTGCAAATACCGAGAAATCAAAAAACAAAACGAGTGTCAAGGTATGTGTATTCATATGGAATAGAGAGAGAGAGGGTGAGAGGAGTACAAGTGAGCAAAAGGTGAGAGAAATGAGAAGAACCGTTCAACTTTTACCTCTTCTCTCTAACAATTATAGAAAACTTTTCCTTTTCCTAACCATGTGTATGTGTAAAATAAAAGTATAAAAGTGAGGGCTGCGGATGTATGTGAGCTGTATATTTTTTTGATATTCGAATTAATACTTTTCAATGACACGTATAGCCTGAACTATAATAATAACAATGCTAGTAACTAGAAACTATAGGCTATAGTTTGAAAAGAGAATGATGGAGAAATTGAATCACACGTATTATATGTTACATACAAGTCCATAATAATGATAGTAGATAGTGATAGACACGCATGTGTACATTTTTTGCCTTTTATCTTCAGTACAACTCCTCACTCCACAATCCACACAGACGAATACACAATGTACACAATATATCGTACAATGCAGCACTCATGTTTCGTAATACATAAATGCAACTCTGAGTGCGTGTGCTTTGGCTATGTCTGTATTTATCCATACATATACATTATACATGCATGTGCGTACTTTCTATTCAAAGGTAAAAGATGGATAGAATTGTAGTACATATTTCAATTTCCACATTTCCCCAAAGGGGAAAAGATGATATGAGAGGGGGAAAGAAGTAGAGGAAGAGGAAAAAGTACTCCTCCTATAGTGGTAAAAAAAGACGCATGAAAAGGCACAAGTTACATTGAGAGAACTTAAAGAAGTAAAAAAAAGAAGAGGAAGAGTCTCCGAAGAGGGAAAGACATTAGCAAGACGGGAACGGATGAAAAAAAAAGAACTACAAATATGTAATGCCTTTATATTTTATACATGGACTGTATGTAAATTATATATGCATAAGACAACAACAACAACATAAGAGTTCATGTTAATCATGGAGGAACTTGGATGCATAATACTTAATACTATACGTAATATGTAGAAAAGTATGACGGAAATATTGTACAACATACATGATTCATGTAGGTGTACTTTGCAGCACGCTACACGGTATATACTATTCACATAACATCTATTTATTTACAGTATGTATGAATCGTAAGGATATTCTCTTTCTTGTGAAACAAGAACGTCATTCTCTATGCTCTTTTTTCTATATTATATCATGTATACAGTACATCAAAAGTACTTCAAAGGTACGAGTCTTACATACACAATGTTTAATATTCTATTGTACATGTAGTTCATTTTTTATGTACATTAAATTTGTATTCGCCTTTTTGAAGTGAACATAAATACTACAAGCATGTACAATGTACATACGGTACATGTGCTATTTATGCAGGTATATGTGTGTACTATGCACGCCTTTAAGAATAATAATAAATGAAGATGTTAGTTGTGATAAGAAAGAAAGAGAGAAGATGAAGAAAGTGACGGAGGAGGAAAGAAAAAAAATACTATGTCTAAGTGTATTGGTACACGTTAGACCATAGGATGCATAAATTTTAGTTTAGTTTAGTACAATTTTTATTTTCTTACCGCTATCTACTCGTCCTAATGTTGAATGAATCGAGGAAGAAATCATCTCGTCTCCATCAAGACTTGTTCCGAGACCTTCATCCAATTCAAAATCCATCCTTTCTCGACAAACCTCACCTACAAAAAAAAACAAACATATTTATACATTATTGGATTATTATTATTACTATTACTAAAAGCTATACAAAATATATAGTATAGAAAGTGATCCATCAGATCGCAAGTACTTTCAATGTGACATTTTTTACAGTCCCAAAAATTTGTTCAAGATCTTTCTTGTCTAACACAAAACTCAAATATTCAGGAGAGGTCAACAGTTTTCTTATAAAGAATTGCAGTACCGATTTGAAATTTGGTACATGAAAAAATTTCAAACTTACTTCAAAATTATTTCAAAGTACGAAATTTCATGATTTCAAGAGCCACATTAGCATTCGCCCACTGAAAGAGAGGAAAGTACAGCTGTACAAACACTTTTTGAGAGATTTCAATCAACCTAGTTTTTTAAATGCATTACAAATTACAAATGGAAATTTGAATCCCATCTTAAGTGGAATGAGCCTTTTTTAAACATGAAATGTTTTATACATTAGAAAAAAGACAAAGCTCCAAAGGATTTTTAGTTAGGTGCGTATAAAAATGTTGAGACGAAAGAACTCTTTGACTCATACAACTTTCCATTTTTAAATACGCAAAAAAAAAACACAGCGCGTATACTTATGACTCACATCCAACGCATAATACTTTCATCTTTAGTTTTATATCTTCAAAGTTGAAAAAAATACAACGGAAACAGAGGGAAAAGTCGGTCACCAAAATACATCAAAGACACACATCACATATCACGTATATGTACATGCAGTAACCGTCAATACTTGAAACGGGTCCAGTAACACAGTTCCTGTAGCGGTAATTACATGCGTTTTGCGTTCTTGCATTCAAGAATAATGGTATAAAAAGTGTTATTACAAATCGGTGATGCGTGAATAGCCATCCGATCTTTACTACATAGCTTCGATTTGCACACGTCTGAATGTAAACATTAAACATTACATTGAGCATGTCGTTAAATTTTAAAAGCTACAATATGCAAATCTTGGATTTTTTAAATAAATAAAGTTTACACGTGATCCAAACGCTTTCGGCAACGTGCATATGCTTTTATATTTCGGATTAGTAATGGGATGGTTGTACAAAAAATTAATACAAAATTTTGTATGTATAGATTTTCATTTTTACGGAATGAACAACACGTTATTTGATCCGAAATTTCCCTGCATCAAACGATGTAGTTTCCCATTTTCCAAAACAGAAACCGGAACAAGATTTGGTTCTTTGAGCAGTGTACATTGTACATGTCAGTTATCATGTATCCTGTATCATCATGTACGTACTATGTACGGACACACTAAAAAATTACAAGCACCCACAACAACATTGCGTAATTATATATAGCACTTATAATTTCCTACTAATTAATATACATTTCCATATCAAAGTGTGTCAGTTCCATACAAATTTTATCAGGCGTAGACCGCGTTCAACTTCCTCATGTCTTCGTATATGCTTGTATGTTGTATGCTTGTGGATTTGCGCAACGGAACGTGTTACATGGGACTGTTTCTGAGCCATTAAAAGTATGTAATTATTTAATTAAGCCTTCATCACTAAGCGTTCCCAACTTCATCGTGTTCAGTTTACATGCGGCATGTTGTATAATATTGTACATGTATGTATATAGACGACGTGTACTCAAAAGTTTGAAGAATAATTAAATTTTATGTTTCCGTAAACGGACCCTCAAATTATTCCATGTTCCGTTATTATATTCCGGAATCTACAATAATTGTAATTGCTACTTACTACTCCAGACTTGGACTTCAGTATCTTAAAAGCAATAAGAGCATGTTATTTTGAGACTGAAGACTGAAGTGGTGGAAAAGTGATAAGTCATAAGATTTAATTTATTTGCCATTTTATAGTTTCTGCAATCAGTTTTTACCATGCCCACATTTTACACTGTTCTAGATTAAAACTTTTTTATTTCACATTTCACGTGTATCCAAACAGTATAAGTTCACCTTCAAAGTAAAAAAATGTAGAGCTGTATACAAATTTTGAAGGATAGAATTGTCCCTACAAACGGTTGTATTTTCTTCAGCGTTTTAAATTTCTATCTCTATATACTTTTTGTACAGCGCGCATCTCTTTGTTTGTATCTGTAATCCGTAATCAATCATAAAAAGTGAAGTATTTTCTCCAAAAAAATAGAGTCCAACTCTTTCCCTTTAGCGTTGTAAAAAAAGTATTGAAAGTAAAACCAGAAGATGTAAAGTTTATATCATACAGTTCCGGTAGAATATATGAAATAGAATGTACACATAACATACTATTCACTATACACGTCTATGTTTGTATGCATGTATACTCATACATATCATTACTTCCAAGAAGACAAACAAAATAGCACAGGATATTGGAACAACTATACTCTTTCATAATTGTGTGAATTTTCCAGCTTGCTTCATGCAAACATCCAACATTGGAATATGTTAAGAGACAGATTTTAGTAGCTCACATACAACAGACAAACATTCAAGTACAATATAATTGCTCTAGTACAAACTGGAACGTAAAACAATCATTTTCAATGTTCCATAACAGATTGTGCAAAACACACATGTTTGCAGATTGTCTGTATGTGAACAATATTATACTAATAATGTTATTGCAAGATGACTGTACAACGTACGTAATGTACACAGCTACTTTGTACACCAGCATAGTACAAGAAATATTAATTTTATTACGTATCAACTCGACTCCAATGTGTACAATGTACACTTTACACACTGTACACTACACATTGGACTATATAAGACATGTACGAGTTATGAGTTATGAGTTACAAGTTACAAAACAAATATTTATTCTATGAATCTTCTACTTCTACTTGAGAGCAATACTTCAATAGTTGAATGATCAATGCATTAAGGCAATTACCGGTACTTTCACCCTTCTAAAAGTGCTGAATGATGATCGTAAGTTGAACAAAGTATAGAAATTATGTGTTTGTAAACCCTAATAACTAAAAAGTAATACCTTTTCGTTCCAAAAAAATAAACCGTATATCCTATACTGTTACACAGTAGACTACTGAAGTACTCTACTGTTTACTCTGTACCATGTACAATGTACACAAATATTTGCTCGTTTGTCCATAATGAAATGAGTGAAAGCAACGAGTGAATGGATGGATGGATGAATGAGTGAGGACGAGAAAGAGAATCGTACAAAATAATTGTAGTATTATTACCTATTATTTGACGAATAAAAACATGTGAACGTGAAACAGTATGAGAATTGGGAATGCAGTAAAGCATAAATTCTGGTACATAGCTACATGTATTATTTGAGCTGTCTACTTTCTACTTCCACCACATTTGCACAACCATACACTCCAGCTCTTCCTTATCTTTATTTCTCCTTCTCTCTGTCTCTTTCGCTCTCTTTCATCGTACTAATAATACGAAGCATAATTTATACTAAATGATTTTGTACACAGCACACATGTATCTTACTTAAATGATACAAACCAAACACCTAGATCTACAATCTAAATTGTACCCTGCACAACGTGCAAAAGAGAGAAAGAGCAATAACGAGAGAAACGTAAATTTCCGTATACATAAGAAATCTACGAGAAACATCATTTCACTCTACATTCTACACTCTACACTTTCCACAAGGAGAAATATAGATTACACATTATGTATTACTTGTGTATTATGGAATGAAATACTAGTGTATTTAATGAACATTTCGTATTTTAACAGCCTCCAGCAACAACTTGTGTGCACACTGTATACAGTATACATACATAGAAAGAAAGATATACACACTGACAAACATTGATGCATTGTACAAGCAATTTTCAATGCAGCCATTTCCTATCTACATTACCGGCCTTACATAGTGATACGAGACTGAAGAGGGCTGCAGATGACAGTCTTTACAAGTAGTCAATAATACCTACTGTCTTAAATTTGTGAGTTTCTCTGTTTGTAGAAATCAGATGCAAGGATACATGAGAAAATTGTACACTGTACATTGTACATATTTGTGTACAACTCATCGCACGCTTTGAGGTTTGAGTTTCCTAATGTTATGTAATAATACTAATAATATTATTATTGTAGTAAAAAATGCATATGATGCACTTGAAAGCCTTAATGTGTTGTACATATACGCACATGGCGACGATGAGCACATACACGATATGAGATATGAGCAATAGTCAAAAGCTGGAGTCATAAATTTTAAAGAGTTGAGCAATGTAATACGCACACATATCGCATTCACGTCCATAAAACCCACACTCTCACTCCACTCATGTACAAACCAAATAGAATATTCCATGTTCCATACTCTAATACTACTACACCTACTAGGAGTCCTGAAGAGCATAGTCACAGCCAAAACAGAGAGAGAGAGAGAGAGTGAGAGAGAGTCAGAGTACAGAATTCAGTAGTGAGTAGTTAATGCTAGTTATGACTTAATAACATAAACGATGATACATAAATGCACGGTAGTTGCTTTTCCTTTTCTTCCATTCACTCAATTACTATTATGTATCATGTATATTATATAGTACAACTCTACAGTACAGTCCACAGTACCCAGTGATGGAGCCGACCAAGAGAGAGCCACGACTGCTTTTACTGTCTACTGTTTACTGGACCATCTTGTCCATGAAATAACCACAAACCAGTCTCTCTCTCTCTCGTTCTCTCAATGTGGAAATTTAATCGGCCAGTCTGTTTGAATTCCAAATGCTCATGCTAAAACGTTTTGCTTACATATCTTTACATTATTTTATCGTACATTATTATTATTTAATGAACAACTATGTCCTTTTCATTTTTCCTCTCACTCTTTTACCAGCTCTCCCTCATACATACATTTATTCCCCCTTTCAAGTTTTCAAGTAAATAAGTAGGATCGTAATAGTAAAGTGTATAATATAGAGTGAAAATTTAAAACGTATGTTATTACGATTATTATTATTATTATTATCATTATTATTGTTATTATAGAAGAAAACAGCGTCACAGAGCACATAGAAATAGTTGAAAGTTGAAATGTTGGAATTTTGCAAGCATCTAACATCTCACATCTTTTATAATGCCATATGTAATGTACATGTAGCATACAAATACTTTTTGCATTTATTGGTATTTACCCAAGAGAAACATTTTCTTGATAGTACTCCACTACCACAAGTACCATTTCCCATTATATATTATTATTACACATAAGAGCATACATGTATATTTTTAGAAGCTATGAAATGTTTAAATACATACCAAATGTTTTGAGAGTTATATAATTTAGATTATTGCCACTACATATATTGTATTAACTGAGAGACTGTATTGAGTTTGGTATGTTGATACATGTGTTGTTTTGCTCAGTGCACAAAGTACAGTGTACAGCATGTATGTAAATTGTAGAATAGATATGGATATAGGTGTCAAAAGTTGAACATGTGAGCACTTGTGAGCACAACAATTACTATTATCATTAGTTGCAGCCATAATATTATTACATGTTCGAGTATAGACTCCAAAATAAAACTTTTTGATATATTGTAAATAAAGACTTGGGCATTCGGCATGTCACGGCATACTTTCATTACTCTGAAATCACATTTCATCTCTATACTACAAGTATAAGTAATACGCAGACGACTAAACACTCAAACATCAAATACTTACACATGCACGACACTTGAGAGTCAATGTTAATAAAATGTAAGAAATGTGAAAACGAACTTTGTAGTTACTTATATAATACAGTATAGCCCTTATAACTTATATAATAATTTGTAATGTAATGAGAATACGTCGTAAATCTTTGCTTTTTCTTTTTAGATTCTGGCATGCAACTTTTTCATTCCATTCCTATGTGTCAGTGAGTGTTTGGGTATCTATACATATATCTATACATTTTTCATGTTTTATGTTTAACATTGCACTCATTTCAATCATTTTTACTAACATTTAACATTATAATGTATAATATTATTATACATGTTTGCAAATATACTCTTTCACCTTCTGGATTTGCTTACATGACGAATCAAAAAAATAATTGAACAGAACATAAAAAGCACGCACCTTTTAATTCAGTTTCTGAGAGTTTTAGAATACATTGTACTTGATACTGGAGTGCGTTGTGAGAGATTACCTTCAAAATGTTTTGTAATTCAGCTTGATTAAATACAACTTACTAATTTGGTAAAAGGTAAAAAAAAATATTTGGTTGCTTGTTTTTTTTATCAGTCTTTTATCTTACAAAAATACACGAGTTGCATACAGTTATACATGGAATTTACAATATGCAATATACAACATAATACATGCATCAATACTAGGAGTACTGAGAATAGGAATAGGAATTGCACATGTGATGTTTCCCTTGATGTTTATTTTTTTGTGTACATATTCACGGTACAACTCACTTTAAGTAAAACAGGAATGTATTCGAAACCAATATAATGCACAATACATCATGTTTTGGTTGATGAATGGGAAACCGAGAAAAGTACGGAACAAAAGTTTTCTCTTTGTGACTTTCCCACTCTCTCTGCCTCTCACGCTCCTTGTACATTGTACAACATATTAGATAATTAATTTTATTACTTGTTTTGCACAAAACTTTCCACTTTTAATTCCCTCTAATGTTATTGATATGGGTGCATTACTTCTGAAACTATACTTTGTTAGAGTACTTGAAGATCAAAAAAAAACTTTAACATAATGCATTATATAAAATAGACTAAAATTTTATTCATTGTCCATTTTCAATTTTCATTTCAACAACGTATCAAAAACCAGCAATTTCAAATTTATATAAATTCACTTGTGTTTCTTGTAACTTTTGAATTTGCAGCAGAACCTACGAACATAATATAATCGGTGTACATGTCATGTATCATGTATTTTTATTCATCGACAGTGATTTACTTTTTTCTCGAGGTATACATAAATATTGATGTATAAACACATCTTATTCAATAATCAACTCAATCCTATGTACAGAAGAAAACAATACGTAACCACAAATATTTTACACAACTTGTCATGAATTGACTTTGTAAACAAATAGAAGGTTTAAAAACGAAAGAAGGAAAATGGGAGGGAAGGAGAGTGAAAAAAAAACTGAGATCCTATCTAACGCACTAATAATAATATTGTTCTACACTTTTTTCCTCCTAGACTTCAGACTCTATCCATATACTACACGTTACACATGAAACAGTAACTTTTGTATAACTATATAACGATATGAATTTGTATAACAGTATATGCAAAAAAGAAACATCCATCATTCCCTTTTCCTCTTATTCATTCATTCCGATCGCTGCTATCGTCGTCAATCGTCGTCAGTTAGTTCTAGTGTATGTAATACCCACTCATTTTCCATTAACCGTTTCTCTCGAGAACATGATGTCATGTGTGTATTAAATGTGCTACTACTGTGGGTGAGTTTCTCATGTCTGTGTGGGAATATATTGATACTCGAGGGAAATGATGTTTTTGTCTATTTCCTCCTCTATATTTTTTTTAACTAAATGTATAAGCACATACATACATACATGCATAAATAATAAGTATTACATATCACATATTCATATGCTGATACATTCATGATTATTTGTATTTAGTATTTATGTTGATAGTATTTTCAAATATTTTTTTGGCCAAGACTACTACTTAGTGCGGTCTCATCCTTAGAATGAGCATAACTCCCTCGTGTAATTTTGCAATACGAGCATTAAATCACAATATGATGTGTATATGTATATATATAAGCACATATTGAAAGACATAAATACAACTAATACATCTATCTTTAAATATACATGAAACATAGAATTATACACAAATAGAAACCTCGTGTGGATAATATTGACATAATATGCATTTTTACATAATTCTCGTAGGTTGATTTTTGGAAACGTAAATCAAAACAAGCCATAACTTCTAAACAAACTTTTCTAGTTACTAGTTATTACTAGTCTCATTGCTGCACAGTCATTAAATGTTTATTGAAAACTCATGTCACCAGTCACCATTGAAAATTAAAAGGTCAAAATTCAAAATTGAATAGATTGAATCTCTCTGGAGGGATTGAGAATCAAGACGTTTTTTTTTCATGGCCAAAGGGAAATAAACTTTAATGGAATAATTTGATACTTCATCCGTACAAGAGTTGATCATTTTCAGCAAACTCAAAAAAGCAAAAAAACAGCATGAATACGATGAAATACAAAATAGAGTTTTTTAAAAAGCTAAAAATATTTAAATTTAACTGCGTGAATCAGAGAAAAGACAGAATAAAAAAAATATACAACATATAATTTTGTATTGTAGATTTTGTAGTTGAAGAAAATAGAAAACAAGCAAATAACTCTTGAATAAATCGGATTTTTCTCTTTCACACGCTACTTAGAGAATTAGCATGGAAATTTGCAAATGTGCAAGTCGTTCCTTCAATAGAAAAAACAAGAAAGGATTTTGAAACAAGTCAGATGTTGTATTTTTCAACCATTACGTGTTACACCATACAATATACACTGTACAACAACATGTTCTTTTTCTTATACAAAAGAAAAGACAAGCCGTATTTTGTCTGTTTTATATAATATATTAAACATTGTGTATTGTGCTCATACACGTATTTCTTCTATACCAACTACAAAGTGCATACATGTAGGATGGCAAACAAGAAAAAAATGCGAAGGCTTTACCATTCTTTTTTACTTGTAGTTTTGTGCGTGGAACGAAACTCATGGCATCGATACTGATACTTTAAGTTAAAACAACGCGAGGTACAAAAAAAAAATTCCAAAGTACAAACAGAGAGAAAGAAGGCAAAAATATAGGGTAAGATCTATCTATCGGTCTATCTATCTATCTATCTACGACATCCTCAATGTAGAAAGGCTAAATACTAACGTACACGAATGCATGATGTAGAGAGAAAATATACGACATTATCTCGAAAAAGGAGATACAGCACATTGTCTTACAACTAGAAAAACTTACGAGACTTGGAGACTTACATGTCGTAATACTTTTCGTATTCACACACACACAGATAGAATATAACATACACACAGTCACCTAATGTACAATGTACATATTTATATATTTGAGACTTACCTTCGAACTCCATACTTTCATGTTATTGGCTAGGGTACAAAATCTGATCGTGAGGATTGTCCGTGGTCCGTTGTGTAGTGTACATAAATATATATCCGAGCAACCGTAATCCGTAATACACTTATCACTTGAAATTGTTATAGGTTTCTTATACTTTTTCTTTACATGTATGTACGAATATTATCCAAGTACATGTACCTACATATTCTTGTATTCTAGATATTTTTTTTATACACATATACTACACTAAAACTGAAACAGAAGCAGACTTCCGTCACTTTTCACATAGAGCAAATTCAAATTTTCAATAGGACACACGGAGATTCTAATCCAAATCCAAATCCGAAACTCCAAGAGATAAAGATGATGATGATGCCTCTGTTGGTGTAGAGTGATGGTGATGGCGTACGAGACGAGAACTGTGCACGTTCATGCTGCCCGGAAAAAATAAACAAATTAGATCCATCATATACAACAACATGATGCAGTAGAGACAAAGTATAAAATATAAGGTATAAGCCATTATAAGACGTCAAGGTTCACCATTTACTGTACTTAAGACTGCATACATTTCATGTTTGTACGTACATGCATATCATAATATAACAAATATATATATACATTATACACTGTTGATTGTATATGATGTACACTTTAACATTATACTTGTTTATAAATTGTATGGTAAACAAAGAAGCAAAAGAAGAAGAAGAACAAAAAGAGAAAGAGAGAGAGCGAGAGATAGGAGAGATTTCACTGAGAAAGTGTGTGACTGTGAGCAACCATTAGCATTACACTGAAGCCTCCAGAAAACATTTATTATTTTACAATCATGTCAAGCTAAGCCATGAAAATCTACTAAATTCTTTCCTACGCACAGAGAGAAAAGCTCCAAAAGACAAGACAAACAAGCTGTACACACTTGATTCTCCATATCTTCCCCATAACATTCGCCGTCTACCTCTCTCTCGTTCTAACTCTCTCTTCTCTGTATATATTATATTACGTATTATGTGTGTATATTGTGTTTATATCTTTTTACATGTACAATATACATTGAGTTTATATTTTACATAATGATAATACTAAAATATATATTACATAGTATAGTTTTAGAATTTTTCTTGATTATATACACACTACAATCATCATCATCATCATCATCATCGTTACGAGTTACGAGAGCTGAAAACTTTTTTTTCCTTCAAACTTCTGTACGAGATTCACAATCTGAATGAACTATGTAGATTAAACTGATGAGCTATAGAATTTCAGAGAGCATCGAAGCGTGCATGCGTAATACTAGGATGAAGATGACATCGAAGACTAGAGCAATTTCCTGATTTTTAAGTGGGAGATAGTCAGTGTACATATGCCAGAGTACGCCAGACTACAGACTACAGGTGACGTTAATGATAACCATCTAATTTGATGTACTCCACTAATGAAATAAGAATAATGAGTTATCATCATTTTTCAAACCTTGAACAGTTTTCGTATTAATCTTTGGCAAAGTCAGCCTCCTCATATTCTTTCATGCTCAAGTAATAAAATTTCATTTTGTAGGATTATTTCATGCCTTTCAGAAATAATAATTTGAGATGGTATAAAGAGTAAAAATATGATGGTCATACCAAAAAGTTAAATAAAAATACTATAAAAAAGGTCATACTTGGATGAAGTAGCCCACTATATAGTTACTTCTATAGCCATCTCATCTTTCATATTGTCACTTTCACTGATTTTCTCTCTCAATTTCAGTCCTATTTTGTGATTGTTATAAATATGTGTGAATGGAATACACATCTTTTGATTCTGAAAATGATGATGATAAAGTGACGAGTATAAGTCGTATGAGATTTTTACAGATTTTTTGTATGGATTTTATTGCATCATTTAAGATTCACAAAGTATCGTTTCCAACGTCATAAGTCTTCCGGTTTTCTCTCCTGAGAAAGATACAACCATCTAGATTCTAGAAAAGGGACACACCTATCAGTGGCAGCCGAAAGTATATTTATATACGCGAACAAGTGGAAATGAAACAGGCAGGAGTCATCTTCCTTCCATACCGTACACTCATAGTTGTACGAATTATAAAGTTATCACATCATTGAAGATGGTTAATATTTACCAAATGAATGACAATAGGAATTTTTGATACCTAAAACAGGAAAAACTAGGCGTACCATTTAAAAAATCTTTGGATAATAGACTCTTTAAACTTGAAAATACATAGTAGCCTCGGTCATTTCTCCAGATGAGACGGTAGTTTTGGATAGATGTGTGTACAAATACATCCTTTGTCAATAAATGCGACTCTTTAGTGCTTTCATCCTCGCATCCTCATCCTCATCTCATCTCAGTACACATTCACATTGCAAGCTACATTTACGGAGATATATAAACTGGTAAACTCGGTGTTCAGTGTGCACTGTGTACTGTAAACACACAAGTATGTATGTTATGTACATACATCTACCTCACTTGAATCTCTCATCAGGTTTCCATAATATTGTAGTTTCCAAGTTGAATCATCCAAACCATACACAAACACTCTTCATCTCCATGGTCAAATTTGGCTTCTCGTTCCAATTCAATTTATTATGAACCTGCGATTTCCTTTAGTCCGTGCTCCCCGTTTCATGTACTCGGTACTTTTTACGTACTCTATCCCTCACTTTTTCTGCATCAAAGAACTACGCGTATACTATAAACTAAATAAACTGTACAAACTCTAGGAACAAAAAAATACAAATTTTACTTATTTTTATTCTTCTTATTTTTTCTCTACATTTTATGTCATCACTATCATTGTACTTTACTTTTTTTACTCCGATTCATTTTCATTACCATTTTCTTGTATGACAATACAAGAAATTTGTATATATGCTCATATGTACATCTCAATTCTATGCCCTATACGTATTTTCCGTTTTATTCCTGAGTATACCTTCCTTTGTATAACACTTGTACATGTATATATATAAGATGCAACTAACTTTTTCTTTTCTTTCTTTTATTTTTTGAAAATCTACTCCTTGTGAAAACTACACTTTTTCACCTATGAAACTTTATTGTAGAAGACTCACTTTTTCTTCTTCTCCTTCCCTCTTTTCTCTTCAAATACTAGTTCAACTTCCAAGAGTTGAGTCTGTAATCATCTTGAACGTCTCTATAGGAAATGAGTAAACTTACAAACTTTTTCCCTATTGCCTTCCTTGTTATTCTTTCTTGTTCACATGTGCACAGTGCACAGCCTTGGCTTCCTTTTGTGGAAATTTATGTAAGCATTATTATTATATAACATTGTTGTTGTGGAGCATTTTATTATTTTTATGTCTATAGTTCTGTCAGCCCCTTCCCAAACAAATTCTATTCGAACATTTTCATCATTCATTTGATCGTTTTCAATTGACTGGATGTTGGATGTTAATTCAATTTTTAATGAAAAAATAACCTAACATGATCTGCAACGATTGGTTACAATTTCAAAAGCGTATCATCAGAATTCTTACAATTTTACAAGTAAAAAGACCAGAGTCATCCTTTGTATGTTTTCTAAATTAACTTCTTTCTGTTTCTATACATCACATTACTTACTACACAAACGATCTCTGTAATACACTCTCTTTATATGAAAATATTATTAAAAATTTATAGATCTCTTGCTTTACAAAGAAATGTAAAACTACGAGGAAAAGGTAAATCATATCAAATATTAAATAAGAATAATTGTCATTGGGAAAGTCTGTCTGAATGATTTTTTTATATTTAAATTGAATATTTGAATAATTGATGATGTAAATACTGTTCACATGCATACAAAAAAAAAGTAGAGAGTATAGAGTCATGTAAACTTGGCTATGATGTAAAAAATGTTGATTTTTTCTATACGACTTTGAATATTCAACATTTTGAAGAAAAAAATTAATAAAAGATGATGTCACACTAGTCACTACAGTTTTTTCATAAGTGATTTCAAAATGATTTCGTATTCCATGTTCATTAGAGATCCTAAGATTGTCATTCTTTTTGTTTTCTATTTTTAATAAAAGAAAAGAAAAGTATACCATCATATTGAAGTGCTTTAAACTTAAAAGCATCAAATGGGAGTACATAAGACTGTATTAGAAATTGTTTAGAAAGTTGGAACATATAAAAATACAAAAGGAAATGTATAAAAAGTAAAAACACATGACAGCAACACACGCTCATTAATTTTGAGTTGAGGCATTGTTCAGACACATTGGATGTATGTGTATTGTAACCATCAGTGTGTTGTATTTTTTGGACTCTGTCGGATTTGAATTCAGTAAGGAAGCAGCAGCATTGGGTGACATAATAATGGATTAAATGGATAATCCAGCCTCTCACTCTCTCTCTCTTCCTTCATACGTCTAACGCATAAAGTATAAACTGTGAAAACACCATATGTGACGATAGTCATAGGAATTTAAGCCAACACACGACATATGACTGTGAATGCACGTTGTGTTTTGTACATATTCAATATGAGGGGAAGACGGGCAAAACAATCCTAGTTATGCCCGCGGTATCAAATCAGTTAAAATACTATGCACTCTTTTTTGTATCTTTAAATACTACAAAATTAAACTCAATCTATACAGACTAATATTTAGCATAAATACTTTTCAATCCCTTCATGTATATATTCTATACTGTATATATTATATTTTTAACATGTCCATTTCTCGTACTTTACTCCTACTGTATCTAGCTATAATATTATAGTAGAGTAAATGTACAATGCACAATGCATGAAGCATAAAGTACAAAAAAAATAAAATTAAAAAAAAAATATTGGACAAAAAAGCAAAAGTTAAAATTCGTGCTGGTTATTTATGCCCAATTTTCCCTGAAAACATGTCAACTGGACTCACATGTGAGTAGTATTAAGGGAAGGTATAAAATATATGGTGAACTTGTTTAGTCGGATTCGTTTTTACTATATTTCTTCTTGGAGCCTGAAGAAAAACATAAAGGGCAGTATATAACAATAGCAAAGAACATTAGTAACAGTCCTGCTCTGACATGATGATGGTCATGGTCATGAACTAATACTAGAAATCATATCTACATGTGTACACACCTAATATAACATATATATATATATAATTATTATATACGTGCACATCAATCTCTATTCTTTGTCCTTGTGTGTATGATGTATTCTTCCTGAAAACTGTGTACATATAATAAATAGCCCATACATGAAAACTACATCCTTATTGTACATTGTATAGAGTTTATTTGATATTTTCCACCTTTACACAATACTAATGATCCAAAATCCATACAACTTTCCATATGCCAACATATAAATTTGCTATATATTACATCATAATAATAAATAATACACACCCGGGTAAATATAGAAACAAAATATTATAATATATTGTACATCCATACAAGTAGGCGTAGATGGATTTTTGTTTATATTTTACATTTACGCTGACTGTGCTTAGTTCCATGATTGTGCATACGTACATATGCGAGAAAAGGCTATTATAGAAGAATTAAAATGATAGAGACCTTTACTATAAAACACACAATATAATCTATAACAAACAGTACATATTATTCTTGTGTACATATAAAAAGCCTTTTACTTTAGTTTATATAGTAGTACACTGTGTTTTTCTTTATGTATACGTGTGTTACTTCTATTTGTTATTCTGTATATGAGACGGAGAGCAGTTCATGCTGAGACCAGTCAGGGGTGAAATATAAATGAAAAGCGACAGAAATATAATCTGTCTCCTAGGCCCTTATTATGGGAAATAGTCAGAGCCCTGCATCATCATCATCATCATCATCAGCTATACGTGCATCTATATTTTTTGTGTATGCGTACATCGTACATCTAACATGCTAAAGTGTATACAGAGTTACCCTTGCAGGATGATGATGAGAATATGGAGAATAGCTTCAAAAACTGCATAATATACATGTGCGTATATTATATAACATATAATATAATATCAAATCATAAAATGAGTAAAAGCTCAAATTGTACATCTGAATATAATATATATAATATTATGCACATGTAAAAGTATTATAGACTATAGAAAACAGATGAAGCAAGCACAAATATAT
>JAQGBI010000379.1:0-17402 GCA_034698325.1 Sminthurinus elegans | reverse complement strand
AAACGGATTTTCCGCAGGGTCCCAGGGCTCTGCGTTGAATTTTGTCGACAGACTAACTAACTAACTAACTAACGAACAGACAGAAACACAGACAGACACCGTTCGTGCAATATATAATGGAAGTGATTTATTTTATTTCATTTCATTTAATTCAACTTCACTTTGTTGTGAATAAGGATAAGAACGAAAAAATAAACAAGGTAAAAAGTTTTCAACTACACTACAAAGCCACTTAATAGTAGTTCGAAAGTTCAGGTATAAAATATAAAGTATAAACTTACTCAAATAATGATGTGTATTCTGTTTCACGTTCAATTTCAAGTTTTCTATGTTTTTCAAGGCACTCACGAACAGCTTCAATTTTAGCACTTACTCCAATATTACTATTTTTGCTATCTTCTGCACGTTTATCATCTAATCGTTTTAGATATTCTAAAGTAAGTTTATCGTGTTCAATGGAATCAAGTCTTTCTTTACATTGTGCCCGAAGTTTTAATCTTGTCTGTTTCCCCCAGAATTTCCTATTTTAATTAAATCATAAACACATTAAATAACCAAGAATTACTTTATTTACCTTGCGGATTTTTTTATTGTATCTTATCACATATTATGTTCATAGATATTGTTAGTAGAGAAGAATAAGCTAATATTATAATAAGCTTGTTCTTCTCTAACTCTAGTCTTATTAATTTATTAATGACGAAACAGAAACATGCTTAAAATTCTGTCATGTTGCAAATAATATTATAAAAACTTACGCAAGTAAAAGACTTTGTTCTCGATCTTTGGAGGACATTTCTCGTGCTTCAATTGTTTCATCTAATAATGATTTTTGTTTAGTAATATCATTTAATTGCTGTTCCAATTTTTTAGTCATTTCATCACGTAACTTTAATTCATGAGTTTGTCTAGAAATTTCTGCTTTCCAATATTCAATCTCCTTCTTTTTCTCTTCTTGTGTATCCAAGATCCTATAAATTTATAAATTTTTATTACAAATTATTATTACTCACAGCACGATAAAACTGTAATTTTGTATCTAGAGATAATAAATATTAGCATGTTTAAAGAACATGTAAAAACATATTGTTACATACTTTTGAAGTTCCTGTTCACGATATTTTACAAGATCCTCTTCAATTTTATAATTCTGTTCTTTGGCCATCTTGTCCCTATGTACTTTTTCTTCAACTTGATCTTCCCAGGCTTTTTTAACAAATTGAGCATGCTGCCGACTTTCCATCTTAAAAAAATATTATTTACATTATATTTTAGATATATACAAAATACATGTAATATGTACAGGTAAAACATATTTTTTAAATTATCATACTTGTTATTCATGTTTTTACTTACATCTCGAAGGGCAGGATTATTTGCTTTCCACCTTAAGAAATCTTTTAAAGCTACTTCCTTTTGTCTTTCTTCTTCTTTTTTACGTTGAAGTTCCTCTGAATGTCTTTTTAAACATTCAATTTGTTCTGAAGAATCTGAATTTTTTTTCTTTGATCGTTGTTTATAAACGGATCTATACTCCTTTTCTATCTCATCTAATTCCTTCTGTAATTCAGCCTCCTCCTTTTGTAACAATTCTCTTAAAGCTTCTCTCCTTCTTTCAAGTGTTTTTCTCTTTTCTTCCTTATCCAAGTAATCATGATAAGATTTTAAACTGTTTATAGAATCAAATATAAGAATAAAAGTAATTGAATATAGTTCATTATCCAATAATTTCCAATCATACATTTGCTATTTAATGATATTTAGTACAATTAAAAAACATGGTATTTATACAAACCTATCGTCATAATATTTATCGGATGTCCATTCATTAAATTTATTTGTCTGAGTTTCCCAATTGTGGAAATATTTGGATGTACTTGCCCAAGTTTCTTCACGATATTGATCTCTATCTCGTCGTCTCTGAATCATTCTTTCCATTCTTTCTTTCAAGGGTAAACGATACCGATTATTATTGTCCATGGTCATTTTTTACACAATTTCTTTATTATCTAAACAATCATGTATAATCAATCAGAAGATTTTCAGTATCAGTTTTGTCAACAATTGTCAAAATATTATGTAAAATGCACAGAGAGATGGTGAGAAGAGAGAATAAAGTTCAAAGCCGGTATAAATAAACAGGATTTATTAAGAAAAGATACAAAGAACACTTAAAAAGTCTGAATTTATATATATACAGTATTTCAGTCAGTTGACATGATTATTTTTATAGTTATCCTATTGTTATAAACCATTTAAAATTAAATTATAAAGCACTTTCACTAACTGACTTCTCACTTTCTCTGTTTTCTTTGTTTATTTTTTTTATCAATTTGAATCCCAATTCCCGGACACAGCGAGCGGCAAAACATCTAGAAACGAATCCTTGATTTTGGCTGAATTTCGGGTTTTTCATCGTCTTTTAATTTTTAATTAAACTAAGTTTAACAGAGGTTAATTGTTGGAGTTTTACATCAAATTTACTTCATCGACAGGTAAGACAGTTTGTCCTTTTGTTTGGTTTATTTGTATCATAATATTACTTATTTTTAACTTAATGAGAAATCATGATATAAATTGTACGAATTGTTTTGTTGTAAATACGTAGATCATGGCCTCAAAAGACGAAGATATGGAAATTGTTGAAGAAACTAAAGCTGGACCTTCCTCAACTGATACCAGTAGTAGTAATGAAATGCCTTGGTAAGAATTAAAAAATAATTTATACCCATCAAGTCTCATTATATATCTATTCTGCATTATTTTAATTAAGCGCATGAAAGTGCAATGAATAATTTGTTTTCATGTCATTCTATGTATATGATTGTCTTTTTTTAGGGTTGAAAAGTATAGACCTAAAACATTTGAAGAAATTGTTGGAAATGAAGAAACTACAGCGAGACTTGCAGTATTTGCACAAACCGGAAATATGCCCAATTTAATTCTTGCTGTAAGTTTTTATGAATACATTGTATGATATCATAAAAGTACATGACAAATGACAAGTATTATGCATAATATACTGCATCATATGATAAAATGTACTTATTTTGTAGGGTCCACCTGGAGTTGGTAAAACAACAACAATTTTGTGTTTGGCAAGAATTTTACTTGGGGAAAATTATAGACAAGGTGTACTGGAATTGAATGCTTCAAATGATCGTGGAATTGATGTAGTACGAAATAAAATCAAATTATTTGCTCAAAAAAAAGTTTCTCTACCACCCGGAAAACACAAGATAATTATATTAGATGAAGCTGACAGTATGACTGAAGGTGCTCAGCAAGCACTTCGTCGAACTATGGAATTATATTCTACTACAACTAGATTTGCTTTAGCTTGTAATAATAGTGAAAAAGTTATACCTCCTATTCAATCTCGATGTGCTGTCATTCGATTTGGAAGATTATCAGATGCACAAATTCTTGCTAAAATTACAGAAGTTTGTAATTTAGAAAAGGTATTATCATTACTTATTTTAAATCTAACTTATTCTTCAATATATTATTTATTGTTGTATACCTTCAAGGAAAATAAATAAAATAATTTGTATTGTATTTCTTTTTTGTTTTAAAGGTAAACTATGTTAACGAAGGATTGGAAGCTATTATTTTTACTGCTCAAGGAGATATGAGACAAGCACTAAATAATTTACAAGCTACCTATCAAGGTTTTGGCCTTGTCAACTCTACTAACGTTTTTAAAGTAATAATAATATTTACATGAACTGTCAATGATGTACATAATTATATAGCATGAACTATGTTAAGCTTTTTTCAACAAAATGCTTCATATATTATAATAATTTCATTGCATTTCAGGTTTGTGATGAGCCATCTCCCCTTGTAGTTCAAGAAATATTGGATTTTTGTAATAAAGGTGGTATTGAAGAAGCATACAAGCGTCTGAGTAGTTTATGGAAAATGGGTTATTCTCCAGAAGATATCATAAGTAATATTTTCCGAGTTTGTAAAACTTGCTCTTTACCTGAATATGTTAAACTGTTGTTTATCAAGGTAAATTATCAATAATAATAATTCCACTATATTTAAGTTACAAAACTATTTGAAGCATTTACATTTTACATTGTGATTTCTCATGTATCAAGTATCAAATTTTAAACTGATGTTTTTTTTCTTTACTTATTTTTTTAGGAAATTGGTTTATGTCACTTGAGAATTGCTGAAGGTATGGGAACTTTTATTCAACTTTCTGGACTTTTGGCTACATTATGCTCAATAAATAAATAAATGGTATTATAGGTCATCAACATATTATTATTCAACTCTACACCTTTTGTGAATTGTCAAATATATGATTATGGTGAATAATACACATATATATACGATTTTTGTGCACAAAATGCATTTCAGTTCCATTTCTTGTAAGTTTCTTTATTATTAGGTATGATTTTATGTATCATACATCGTGAATTATATTTACTTTTTCTAGATAATTCCTTTCTTTTTTTTAATTTTGATTCTCAAGTACCTTCCTAAACAGTGTACTGTATATTATGTGTTGTATACAATATATTCTGTATTTCTACATTTTCTATTTTATGAAAAAAATAACTATAATAATACCGATCGTATAATGATAAATTCTATAATTCTATACTTAATTGTAAGATAAATTAAGTGATAATACTTTTTACGAATACTGTATCACATCTCGGTTTTAATTTTTAATAAAGGCGTAAAGTCTAAATAAGTACAAAATACATTTGATTTTATTGTGAAAAAGAAAATTGGTTTGCAGGGTAGGAATTTATTTGGACAAGATGAAAATTTGGTAATTGAGTGCGTTTTACATTATACAGCTACTGTTTTTGTATGTGTATGCATAATTTATAGCACAATTGAATTTTCATTATGCTTTGAGTTTGATAGGGAAAAGACTAGAGCTGGTAAATTTTCATGTATCTAAATTTTCAGTCTTTTTTTGCTTGTGGAATAATAAATCCAGCAACTTCACTAACTAATTTATTCATCAAATCATCCACTAACTTGTCAGCCGCCCTGCAAACAGAAAAAAAGGATTCAATAGAATAATCATTTTGCATTTTGCGGTATACTCGTATATTTAAAATATTTTTTGTTTTTTTTTTTGACTTACGCTCCAACAAATTCACAAACACTAGAATAGAAACTACATCCTTCCTCTTTGTCCCCTATTGATGAAGACGCGTCTTCAGGATCCGGTGACTTGTCTTCACAAGCATAATAATCAGTTTCACATCCACTGTTACAATCAGCATCGTAAAAGTCATCGTCATCAGTATCAGTTTGTTGTAGGGACTCATAAAATGAAATGGTTTCCGTTTGTTGTCGTGACTCTTGTTTTTCATTAGATTCAGTTTGCTGAGGTGATTCGCTAACTCGTTGTTCAAGAGGAATAGGTGTACTTTCTCCTTCCACTTTCTCTTTCTCATCAGGTTTAGAAAATGAATAAGAGTAAGTAGTATCACACGGAATTTGAGGCATTCGATTTTGTATAGTAATCGCTGGACGAGGTCGAGGACGAGTTCTAAACTCAAATATACCAAGATCAAAATTGGATGATCGTGTTTTTGTAAACACTTTCGGTGTAGTTCTTGTTACCATATTTTGTTCGATTGTGGTGTATGTAGAAGTCTCATCAGCATGATGATGGCAACTTTCAATTCCATTTGCATTAGTCTCAAATTCCAAGTCAATGTCAGTTGTACTTCCTACAGAGTCTTCATTTTCCTCACCAGTGAAATCATGTTCAGTTATGAGACCTTGTGGTAATTTTATAATTGCAGGGACAGCCTTTGAATTTGGATAGGAATCGGAATCAACGTGAAAACTGTGTGAACTTAAAGTATGGCTAGATAGTTTTCGTTCTCTAACATCAACATTTCTTGAGGTTTGTAAGTTTGAAATCATGTGGCCATCTTCTTCTTCTTGAAAAGAATTGAGTCCAACATTAATTGTCATCTTTGAAGAGGAAGAAAGTCCAGTAGAACCTTTCGGTTTAGAATTTATACCAGTTAAAACACAGTTTGTACTATTTGTGAATGACACGGGTGTCTTTTGTGCATCTTCATTTTCTGAAATTGTTCTTCTGATGTAATCATTATTATTATTAGTAGTTTCATGATTAATAATATTAGCATTGTTATTATTATTATTCACATTGCTGTCACAATTTTTCAAATTGGAATTTGAAAGAGAAAGTAGACGTTCTTCTGAGAGAACTTTATTAGCAAATTCATATGAAGATGTGTTATTTAATTCTTGGGATTTCCTTCTAAAAACTTGGCGTGTATTACTTGATGAACTTGATGATCCACAATGAATTTCTGTTGTACAACATGACTCATTTGAATAACTATCATAATTATTATTATTGTTCATTGATGTTGAGGATATTGAAAAAAGTGCGGATTTACTGAGACAAACGTCTTTGGATTTACTTTTGTCTCTTTTCTTGGTACTTTGTTGAGCAAAGGAGCACATTTTAAATTTGACAATTTCTTCTAATAATTGTTGTGCTTCAAGGTCATCCAAATAAGAATCATCACTGTTATACTCTTCTTCTTGTACCCCTTCTAAACTTTCTCTCTGTCTAATCTCTCTCCTTCTTTCTCCTCCGTCTTCTTGTTCTTGTTCATCTTCTAGTGTTTGTTCTAGTTCTAGAGCCTCATCATTTCCATTCTCATCCATTGTAACAATAGTGTTTGCTGTTGTTGGAGGTGTAGCAGGAGTTGGTTGAAGTGAAGAATTTAACGAATAAAAATCCTCATGACCAGATACAATTGAATGTACATTTAATCTCAATGTGGATTGTTGTTGTTGATGCTTCTTTTTCAATAAATCCGTTTGTGAACTACTGGATTTTTTTTCTATTGTAGATGTGGATGTTGAGATTTTAGATGATATAATATTTTCATCATCATCAATATGATTACGATTAACTAAAATTTTCCTCATCGTCGGCTTCGGCGTACTTGAGCTTGAATCATAATATGAGGAAGATGATGGAGAAAGCGGTCTTGAAAATGTTGGACTTGCTTTTGTTATTTTCGCTTTACCACTTGCAAGAAATGGAGAAATTAATGGACTTGAGTAACCCGAATTATTATTGTAATTATTACAAGAATTCAATCCAGAGCGGAGTAATGATGTTTTATTTTCACGATATGAAGCAAGAGAAGGTGGAGTTTTTGGAGTCTTTAATGGTTTTGGTTTCCATAAAGTTGGGCAGTTGAGTGAATGTTCCAAAATTTGTAGTTTCATTTGTTTTGCTAAATTTTTCCTATTTTCATAAATCATTTGCTTTGCAATCGCTCTGGAACATTCTTCAAGCATGTTTTGCTTCTTTTTGACATTTGCACTACCAACACTGGATCTTGAAACTGGTCTCAAAGCCTGGTTGTTCTACATTTTGGTCGAAAGATTTTAAAAATTATCATGGTTTTAAAATTTAACATAAATGACTGTATTATGTTTATGGCTGTCACCTTTGTAATTTCAACATTTGAATGTGAATCCACTGAAGAATTTGGTGAGTGTTTTTCTAAAATTTTCCCTTTGGTGCTCGGCCTTTTCCGTTTTTTTGCTACCTTTTTTAGTGAATTTCCATTTGAATAGTAAGTATATTTTTTCTGGAAAAAAATAAAACAGTAAGAATTACATTTTAAATTCACTTAGCCAAATTAGTTCAATCTTAGAATTAGTACATAAAACATTTTTTCATTTTTCATTGAAACTGACAATGTCATTAAGAATTCTTGCAGCTTCCTCGGGTGAAATAAAGTCAACAGTTGATGTCCGCTTCATTGTTTCCTTAATACGATTTATTGCTGAAAATGTTTAGTGTATTTTCAATTTAAATACGCTCATTGAAAATATTTTACGATTTTATAAATCATAATATTTTATTCGATTTTTATTGAAGGCATTTTAAGCTGTCAACATTTTTCACTTATAACCAACCTTGACCAAAATCTTGTATCATTTTGACACGATTCAAATAAAATTTATCTGCCATAATATCAGCGAGTAGTTGTTCCAGTGCATCATTTGACATTCGTTGGAGCTTTTTTCTGAATTCAATGTCGTCTTCTGAATCTTCATCCCCTTGAATAAAGCCATGGCCCTTTAAAAAAGAAGTGATTAAAATTTGTACCGATAGACATGGTCATAAAACTGATTTATCTGTAATCTTTATATTGTATACAATTAAAAATGAATGAAAAGTATTCTCTAACTAGGTGATTTTCCTTCGCCATGATTAGAGCAGCACGATCTTCATTATTAATCAAATAGTTGAGTCCAGATCCATAAAAGTTTTTGTAAGCAGGATTATCATCTTCGTCTTCTTCGTCATCATCGACTCCATCCCGAAATACATGCAAATTTTCAGCAACAGCCATGGTATTTCTATGGCTCATTTTTACACCGTTATTTGTGTCCATTGCCAGTTTGAGAGAAGGGATTAGGTGTCTTAGAAAGACACCCTATAGACGTCTTCAATCATTATTGAATTCCCTGTCGATTTTCTCGCTTTCTTGTTTTGGCAAGTTTTTCCGTTTTTCAATGTTTTCCTTGGATGATTAAAACTTCATTATACTAGTTAAATTTGTGAGCCTGAAAACTTGAGAAAAAGTCAATATAAGATTTTGATGCGATCATTTTTATCAGTAAAAGAGCCATTGTTTATATTGATGTATTCATTTACTCACCATTCTTACCCTGACATGGAGAATTTTGGGATCAAATCTTAGTTTTGTCTACTGTACTGCAAGTCGAATGTTGGGCATTCCATTCTGAAAATTACGTCCATAATATGATTTAATTTAACATTTAACATGTGGCGTCTCAACGGAATTCGACCTATAATTGTCACGTATATCCTGCTAATTTTAGATCTGGAATTTAACTATGGTAACCATGCACAACGGACAATGAGTACACACACAGCACATAAGAATGTAGACAAAAAGACTTCATCATCATCTTGGGACTTTGACGGCCACAACTTACGAGTTCTGGAGTGTCAATTATTTCTAAGTTTTACGTTATTTTGTCATTACATTTAGCATTGAATTGAGTATTGAGTATACTCCTTTATGTGGAAGATTGGACATCTTTGATTACATTTTAGTTCGTTGCAGTTGTTGCTGTATTTCAAAGGTTGTTGTGTTTACCAAGCATTTTGTGCTCTGAGGATTATGTATTATATTTGTCATTACACATTATGCGTATTTATATATTCTTTATTACATAACTAAAGCATGTATTAGATGTAATAATAAACGTCCTGTTATTTATATACATGCAGGTTTTTTTTGGTAAGTCCGTCAAAGGATAACAACGTTTGCATGAGTGTATACTATTAGATGCTTATGATGTCCTGGAACTCTGTAATACACACATTTGTAAACTATATGAAGCTCTGTGAAAATCTTAGTGGGCGTCATCTATAGTGGCACACGATTCAAAACGTCAAAGAAGACAAGTCAGAATATTAGTCAAAGCAAAGGGAGCAACAAAAATAGAGATAGAACGTAGGAATTTAACTACTCAAAAAAATTAATTTTCATGTTCACGGTCAATTTTTCTATAGGCAAAATTTATTTTTGATACATAATAATTTTTATAGGGCATATTTCTTTTGAATCTCTGTTTTGTTTCCTAGTTGTAAAGTAATATAAACTAAGATATACGGTATTGAAATTTTCTAAGCCTCTCTTATTTCTGTTGTTATATTATATCCCTTGTTTACGGGGAGTTTCTTTAATTTTATTCTGTCAATCAATCAATTACAGATATTTTTATAGTTGTGTCGTTTGTATGACATATTCAAGTGATGTAAAGTTTTCAAGTGTCATTTGTTCATAAATATATACAAATACGAAGTAATCGTAAGTTAGACGGTCTGCATCAAAATCGGCAATCGGCTGATTATATTCTTATTTGTCAAAACAAATCAATCTTTACCCCTTTTCATCATTCCTCAGTGAGAAGTTAAAGACATGGTAAGTTGTCAATAGTAAATTGTAACCATCATTTAATGTTCGATAATTGTAAGCAGTTTTGTATTTTGATGTGTCATCAGTCACTGTTCAGGATTTTTTGTGTCCATATTATTCACAGTTGGTTCTAGTTTTGGGAGATCTTCACATTCCTCATCGAGTAGCAACTTTACCTTCAAAATTTCGAAAGTTATTAGCTCCAGGAAGGATACAACATATCCTTTGTACAGGCAATCTATGTACTCGAGAGTCATTTGACTATTTAAAAACAGTAGCAGCTGATGTTCACATTGTAAGGGGAGATTTTGATGAAAATTTTTCGTATCCAGAACAAAAAGTAGTAACCGTAAGTCAAAAATACAAATTCCATTCATTGTTCATATTTAAAATATATTTACAGATTGCACAGTGTACAATGAAATATGGACAGAGAAAAGAGCCAGAAAATTGTAATTGTGGGGATACATTATGAAAACATTGTTTTGGATTTTTTGTAATTGCAGGTTGGACAATTTAGAATTGGCCTTTGTCATGGACATCAGGTACTTTTATGACAGCATTTTTGTACCTTCTAAGCCAAACTAATATCTTATATACTATGTGCAAAAAATTACAGCACAATTCATTTCTGTTTTCTGCCTTTTTTGTAACATTTAGATTGTTCCTTGGGGTGATCCGGATGCACTCGCAATGTGAGTTTACTTTTGTATCTTTTTATACTCGTGAAATTTCAATATGAACATTCGAAAAACGTTTGGATAGGATTCGAATACTTATAAGTTATAAGTTATAAATGATCAACGTATGTATGTACTTTTAATTTTGAATAGGGTTCAACGTCAATTAGATGTCGATATACTAATAACAGGACATACCCATAAATTTGAGGCTTATGAACATGAGAGTAAATTTTACATCAATCCTGGATCTGCTACTGGAGCTTATAATCCTCATATTCGGTAAGAAAATGTTCATTGTTGTGTCACTATTTAAGTTTTAAGTACTACATAAGCAGATTTACTGAATAATAAAAGACAAAAGCTAACTTCCAGATTTACGTCTATGCATAATAATGATCAACAATAATTGATAAAAAACTTTGAATTCCCGAATTGTAGCAATGTCATCCCATCCTTTGTTCTTATGGATATTCAAAGCTCCACGGTGGTCACTTACGTATACCAGCTAATTGAAAATGAAGTTAAAGTTGAGAGGATTGAATTTAAGAAGAGTTGAAAAATATTTTTTTGTCTAAAAGCCTTCATTTTCTCAATTGAAAAAGAAACAATAAGAATTAAGAATTATAATAATTTTACGTAAATACTGCTACAAAATGCGAGAGAAAATGTATCATTATTTATAAATATAATCTATAAAAAAATACTACATAAATATTATATAATGTGTAAAAATTACCTACACACAACTCTCTAGACTATATATGTAAAGAGAAACCCGTTTTACATCAAGTGCGTGTGAATGTTGAAAAGAAAATTTTTGTTCGTATATTCATCTAATTTTATATGATAGATGAATTGAAAAGAGAACAAATATGATAAATCTCTATGAATTATGAATTATATGAACAGAGTAATCATGTTTATTGTTATTGTGTATGTGTGTAAACCTTTATATATATATACTACATTGTATATAATCTTGTCACTAATTTTGAACCGTCAAACTGTAAATGTTATAGTTGATTATGAAATGAATACGTGATATATATATAAAAACTGAAAACTATATTTAAAGTTTAAGGTATCCTTTATAATTGTGGCAAATATATATACATGATGTAATATGTAAACTATACAAAGCACTCTATATAGCGTATATTTTGTTGATATTTGTTGTTTGTTGTTATTCCAAGAATTTTTTTTTTGTTAAACCAGCATTATTTAGTACTCTATAAATTCTACACATAATCAAATATTCATATAAGGTTACTCTTGTTCTCCATGCATTTTATCGGCCAAAATAAATTATGATTTGTCCATTGAGTCAAAAACATTTTATATATTATATGGCTTTATTAAAAGACGTCGTTAAAAGTTGTGATAAATCTTGATATTTGACGGGTATTACAAATTTTTCCTTGAGTGATTTTTCATACCATTTTCGGAACTATATATTACCTATATAAAATTCATATATATTATGTATATATAACTACTATTTATCAACTATTATTATTATTGTTATCATGACGTTTTATTGAATTATCATATAATATTTCATCTATAAGATAATCATCAGTCGAAAAAAGAATTGAGCCATATTATATAGATTACATGATTGAATATTGAGAATAGCTACTGCTTTTTTGCTGCAAGAATTATTATTTTTCACTACATATTGTATTTTATGTATGTGTTTAAAAGTTTATAGTGTATAATATCATTTAGCGTTGATGATTGTATTGCAATTTTTATTATTATTTCTATTTTGTTCCTTGTTTTTAGTATTTAATGATAATCGTAATTAGCATAATTACATGTAATATAGAGATTCGGTTTATTACAAAAGTTGTTAAATCTTATGATTGGTATACGGTTTTAAAATTGCGATAAATACGTGTCGACATAATATATATATTACTTACTTTGGATTACATTTACATAATTTATGCCTAAGCAAGAAATTTTTTTCTATAAATCTGTAAGAAAACAGTCTATATGTGGTGGCCTGAATCAAAAAAAAAATTTTTTTTCTGTTATACTAATATAAATTATTATTATTATTTATAACAGGATATGAGTACACAAGATATACAAAATAATTTTGGAAAAAAAACTCCTTATTGCCCTATATATTCTCTGACTCTCTATCTTCTTTTGTTTCCCATTTTCATTCATGCATTCACATACAAACATAATATGTAGATAAATACGCACCCCTCAAATACCTGTATTTATATACGTACACATAGTATAATAAATATATATACATATTATGACAATAATAACAGTAATCATAATACCTACTATCACTAAATGTAAAAAATTATTGGTACACATACAATAACAAGAATAATACTTTATATATGTATCAATATTACGAATACGTTTCTAAAGGTCGAACGGAATCCACTGTTCTCTCACTATTTTGAATAAAAGACCTAATATATATAGTACATATTTAGTACAATATTATAATATATATAGAGGTTCGGAATACGAACAATCATAATAAAACAATAATATAATACTAAGTTTTGAATTCATACTGTATGAAATATGAATCATTGATTAATTGAAACAACGTTCATTCTATGTATAATAATATGACATAAAAACAAAAACAAATTTTTAACAAGTTTTTCGTTCTTCATAAGTAACTACCTGAACTAACGAATGTTTTATGCTAAAGATTCAGTAAAACTTTTTGACTTTTTCCCATCAGCTGTTGTAAAAACAAGAGGATTGTCTACTGAAAATGATTCAGTTATTTCAGTATCACTTGTAACACTTTCGGTACTACTATCTTCCTCGTCCTCGCTCACTTCATCACATTCTTTGATTGCCGTAGTAAGGTCTTCAATTCGCTGCATTGCCAATTTCAAATCGTTCTGTAAATACAAAATCAGCAAATGTAGTAAATCATTATCACTTTTTTAAGTACAAAATCATAATGAAAGGGTTTTCACCTGTATAATAACAATAGTATTGCTTATTGTAAACATACCTTCAAAGTAGAGATTTCTAAATCAGCACTATCTAATTGTTTTTCAAGTGTTGTACGACGGCTCTGATTTTCAAGATCCCGTTGTGAACATCTATTAATTTCTTCTTTGCTCTCTCTAAGCTGCCTATCTAGTTTTTTGCATTTATCCAATGCCAAATATTCCCGACTCTGGATGTTTTTATAGTCTTCTTGTAATTTCTCAATATGTTCTTTGAGTCTGGATACTGTACCCTGTTACAAAAGAAAAAGAATGAGAGAAAACATATCAGTGAAACAATGTTTCATAAAAATGTAACTAAATAAAATGTAAATTTTCACCATATGGTATTATTTAAAACAGAAGATAAAGAGACCACATATTTTTTTTTGTTCTACACAGGTTGAGGTACATGAGACATAAAAAATTAAGAACATTCCTCGACGGTACAATCTATGTACACATAAAAGTCATATTCTTCAAGCCACGCATTTTTTTAAGGTATTTTTTTTAGAAAGAAACGAAAGAAAAAAAAAGAATAAGATAATCATCTACAATCTACATATGATAGACTTTTTATGTAATAAAGTACGATAAATTTGCAACATTCGTGTCAAAAAAAAATAAATGTACTCAAAGTAAAACATATATATGTAAAATATGGTGGTTTGAAGAGCTTAAAATAAACCAAAGTTGCATAATATGTAACATACCACACACACTTCTATTTATACCCGCTGTACATTAGTAGAGAGTAGAGAGAAAAAACATAAAAACAGCATGTAGATACATTTTATAAGATCTATGGTTTGTGTACTGTATAAAGTATATCATTTTTTTCTCCTTGTGTTAGCGGGTATATAAGTAAGTATAATATGTGAGTGTGTGTGTCCAAACTATTAACATGTGTATCTACATATCATAAAATACAAAACCATCAACCAGGACACCTAATAAATGCTGAATGATTCATTATTTAATAGCATAATAATATTATTTGCATATGTACACATAATATGTATGTACCTCTAGTCTAGCTTTAGTTGTAGACTCCAACTCCATTCGTGTTTCTAATTCTCTTATTTTCATATGGAAACGTTTTTGTATCTGTTGAGAAGCTTGATCTTCTTCCAAAGTCTCAAGTTTTGCTGTGAGTTCAGCAATTGTTTCTATTAAAATAAAATATAAAATAAAACCAGAGAGAATGTTAAGAGAATGTATATAAGTACAATCTTGGTGATGAATGAAATCCAGATATTATAATATTATGTAGACATCATACAATCATAAAAACAGAACTGACATAATAGTGCGAACAGATCAAAAAAAAATACTTACGATTTAAAGAAGAGTTTGCAGCTTCCAGCTCACTAATCTGCATTGATTGTTCCGTTAATGCATTCTGATCTAAAGACAGCTGCTCCACACTTGCTTTGTATTTCCTCATTACCTATAATATCATCATTTTTATTCCATTATATATTATATTAGCATGTGTCAAAGAACATGTGATGACATGAGAACAAAAAAAACATACACACATAATATGTATCAACTATGAACAAATGAAATGGATTGTAAGTAGAAAAGAGTAAAAATGTAATTTTTTATTTTTTTAGATATATACAACATCTACTATACTTACTTCTGCAAGATTTTCTTCATATTCTTCGAACTGCATCTGCATTTGAGATTTTTCTCTCAGTAGTAGAGTTTTGGCATTCTCTGCTTCATTACGAAGTCTGGTCATATCATCAAGTTGGGAGAGTGCATCAGAGAGCTCTTCTTCAACCTAAATACAAAAGTCAAAACATATGTTTTTGTAGAACAACAAAATACACAACTTTATTATTTTGAGTTTCAAATACTTTGTATAAACTATTTCAACTTTCAACAGTACAGAGTACTCCATTCATAATTCTGACTGTACAATTCATGTACATACAACCATGTTTTAAACAAAATGAAATGTCCTACTATACTATACTATGACATATTCTTTGATTTCAAAACTGTTGTTATATCATACCTTTTGTTTAGCCCTATTCAATCGAACTCGTTGTGATTCAGAATCTTCCAACTGATGTCGAAGTTGTCGAAGCATACCTTTACTCATGGAATCATTTTTAGATTGTTCAAGCATAGTTTGGGCATCTTTTAAAAGTGCCCGTGTTCTCTTTAATTCTCGTTTCATACGACTAACTTGTTCCTGAGATGCTGATCTAGTAGAAGTCAGTTCTTCCAGATCGTACAATTTTCTTTCCAATTCTTGTTTTGCTCTTAAAATTCCGGTTCGTTCCTCATGCTCTGTTTCCATTGCCAATTCCAATGCTATAAAGAAAATATAAACATAACCAATAATTATTATTATCATTATGGTTTTTGACATGTTATGATGACAGCAACTTGATTATTTTTTAAAATACAGTTTTACTTTCCGAGAAAATTATTATATTACCTTTCACTTTTTTATGAGCAGAATTACGGACATCCTCAACTTCATCTTCTCGTTGTTGTATTTCTCTGTATATACACATAAAAAATATTTAACGCATGATGTAATAAACAAGTATTAAAGTTGAAACTGTACTAAGAAATATATGTTACAGGTTACACAGAAATGTGGTAGTCATTATATGGTTTCTGCCGAAACTCATAATATTATATACATACATCAAAAGTCTATTACTATTACCTTTTATGTTCCTTCTTCATTTGTTCGAACTGCATTTCTAAGCGAAGTTTTGCTGCTTCCAAGCTTTGTACCTGCCCAGCTAGATCATCCAATTCTTCTTCCTGCATGAATGTATATACAAAATAAAAATGTATACAAATTGTACACGTACTTTTTAAATGTCCGTAAATACTTGCATATAATATAATAATAATATGCAAGTCCTTCATACTTCATAGATCATACACTATATGCATGTGCATTTCACCAACATGTAAATTTTTTGTATTTTTTTTTGACAAAAGAATAACAAACCTGCTCTTTAACTTTCAGTTGCAAATCATTCTTTGCTTTTCTTAAAGAGTTTAATTGCTCGTTGCTGCCACTCATCAAGCTGGAATCCTCAAGCTCTTTTTCTAAGCTCGAAAGTTTAGATTCTTTCATCTGTAGTTCCATTTTGAGCGACTAAGAAATGTAAATAAACAAACAAAAAAAAACCAAATAAAATATTACAACCCAGAAAATCCCTTTACAGTTTTGCGCTATTAATAATCTGTTTATGACATCATGACAGAGTGTACTGTTTTGTTAACTTCAACTAAATTTTTGCATGTATATTTTAGTGCAATATAAAAATGAAAAATAACATAATCCGAAGAGAATGTAGCATAAAATAAAAAAATTCAAATACACATAGGCAAAAAATGGTTGTATCGATTTTTTTTTGTAAATGTGTAAGTTGCCAAAAAAACTGAAATCTAAACATAAAGTGCAATCAGCCGATCGGAGACTTGTCACGTCACGTTTAAAAAACTCAAAACTCAAATATTTTCATGATGATACGTGTGTTCAATGGTACATAAAAACTGCGCTACACTGAACACTCACAATTTTTATGCTTTAAATTCCTATTGAGTAATCACTTTTCTTATATAATGCACAAAAACTGTCTGTCTGTGTTCCGTCCGTAACAATGTAACCCAAATTCACCGGGGAGACCCGGGACCCTGCGGAAAATCCGTTTCAGCCAATTCTAAGACTTCAACTTTTTTTCGAA